>JAOWMA010000063.1:61046-139759 GCA_025962755.1 Colletotrichum tropicicola
AAGAAGCAGACGGAAAGAAGCAGACGGAAAGAAGCAGACGGAAAGAAGCAGACGGAAAGAAGCAGACGGAAAGAAGCAGACGGAAAGAAGCAGACGGAAAGAAGCAGACGGAAAGAAGCAGACGGAAAGAAGCAGACGGAAAAAAAAGCAGACGGAAAGACACAGACGGAAAAAAAGGACCAATGCCCGTAACTGCCTCAATAGCTAGGAAGGTGCGGCAAGTATTTTTCACAAGCGGGATGCAAGACCAGGACGACCGCAGGCCGTCAAAGAGAAGGAGCCATCCGTGAGTACCTACCTCACTGACATTCCCTTTTGAAAAACTACCTTAGGTACCTTCCGTCAACACTTCTGTCTTCCGGCCGCCTCACTGGTGCCTGCCTGTCGGCATCCGATAGCACCTGCTTTCTTTCGCTCGTCAACTTTCACAACCTCGTCTTCGGAGGTCATCTTGGCCCAGACCAACCAACACCCAACACTTGGGGCCGCTGCCAGTCCGTCAACACAGACCCCAATCGATGTCCTCCACCGGGACGAGATTCTCCGAGTGATACCGCAGCCTTGATTCCTCGCAGTCCATGGATCACCTTGCCAAATCGATCAACATCCTTCTACATTCGTTTCATTGCGGAAAACCCGAGGTTCTGCGCACCGCTTGGGAGAACCTCGCCGAGAACATCCAGCCAACTCCTTCCAATGGGTTCGCAACGCTGCATTTGGTCGTCTACGCATACTTCTCGGCCCCGGAACAGGCGTCAATCCGAGACCAGATTCTCGAGCTACTCAGCCACATCTACCACGACTGCCACGCCAGCCTCCCCAAACAGCAGAAGTCCGCGCTAACGAAAGCGAGCGGACATTGGAGTGTCACTGTTTGGCATCTGTTCCTAGCCTTTGGCCCGGACACGCTCCGGTCACGAGAAGCCTGCTTGGCCCTTGTGCGCCTGTCCAAACGAGACAACTTCGACCTTGACACCTGCGTTTCCGAGATTCACGCTCAGCGCCGAGAGCGCCTACGCCAGATTTCCAGATCGACGTCTCTCAAAATCGCAAGCAAGGTCAAGCCCGGTGACATCATGGTCCTTGAAACTCCTCCGGCTGAATCAGCCAAAACAAGAAAATCTTTCAGGAGAAACATGCCGCCTTCCCCGATTTTGGGAGAGAATGCAAGTCCTGCCTCCTTCACTGCATGGCCCCTCGCTAACACACAGCGGATAGACCCGTGAACCGGGTGTGGCAGCCTCTTACAAAAACAGCCAAGAATCGAAAGGCAGCGCGCCCAAGCCAGCGATCACCAAAGGCTCGAAGCCGAGTGTCCGCAACGGGCTAGTTGCCGATGGCCTAGGCAACAAGGATTCTGCACCCGAAGAAGTCGACCCTGCCCTCTCCAAAGATCAACAACGTGAGACGCAAGACGAGGAACTCGAAGGGAATACTCTCGTCAATATGGACTTTGAAAATGAACACGATTACTCGGGCGATAGCAGCGTCGATGAAAGACAAGGCACCGCGGATAAGTCCGCCAGAGATGCGCCAGTAACCCGTGCGCAATCGAACAAAAAACGCCCTTTACCCGTCTCCAACGGCTCCGAGTCCCCTTGTGCAAAACGACTCCGATTGAGGGAGCAAGGCAAGCCCAAGCCAGCGCAGTCAAATCCTCGACATGACGAGACAACATTGACCAAGTCGACGGTTGTTCCAATGATGATCCTCGTGTGTGGGCTTCGTTCTCTCGATGGTGACAGCTGGGCCAACGACACGGCTGTGAACCTCACAATTCAAAAGCTCCGACAGAAGGACTGCTTTGTTGTGGATAGTCTGTTATTCAGCGGCTCAAGGTTACTCCGTCAAACACCGACCGAGCGCTATTTTGTAGTGCCAGTCACTATCAGAAACCACTGGGCTCTGTACTACTGGGACACCAAGTCTGACATCATTGAATACTACGATTCCATTGAAAATGGAACTCTCCCCCACAAAGATCGCCTTTTGTCCATCATAAAAAAGGCGTTCAATCCCACCAGAATGCCCGAAGTTCAAACCCGCAAGGTGAGCCATCCGCATCCCTCGTAGGGCCCAGCTGACTTTGTACAGACATTCCAGCAGACGAACGATACTGACTGCGGTCCGTTGACAATTCTTAAAGCGTTTCAAAAGGTCTTGGGCGTCAGCGGCTTCATTGATGGCGACAAGTTCGCATCCAAGGCTGCGAGATTGTACTTTCAACGTCTACTTGTCACCTCCATCGACGCTGCGCCACCGGGCTTTGACAAGGATGCGGGAGTCTCAACCCCGCTGCAGACATCGAAGGAAGTCTTTGTCACTATGAAGGCTATTACACTCCAAGGACACCTCCGAAACGTCATCCGAAGAGATCTTCTCTACCAGGCTAATTTGACTTGGAGGGCTACACATCTTGTTCAGTATCATCAGCAACACCGCAGTTTCCTGGAACGGGCGTTTGAAGAGTCGCTCAAGGCAAAGGAGGTTCGCGAACTGGAGCTGGCACGGCTGAGCATGCTCAAAGAGTACGTTTCTCGTCTGCCCCCGGAAAATCCGGAACAGACTCCCGCTGTCACGACATTCGGTCCATTGGCACACGATCTCGAGAGCATAGAGCATCTCGCGAGACTGAATCTCATGCGTATGGAGTCCGCGTCAGAGAAGATGAAGACCCAAACAGGTCCATTGTCATGGGAAGGTCGCCCTATCACGACAGGAGTTTTGATGCTTCGACACCTGGGACGACAGTACGTCAAGGCAGAAAGGGCTTTACGCGATTTGCGTGAGGCGTTGAAGGCTTTGACTTGAGATTTGGTGGGTTTGTTGGCAGGCGAAGCTGGACACGCCGGCCAGCATGAGGATTGGGAGGGGGACTTGGAGCGTTTTGGCCCTTGCTATAAATTCACAAACATGGCTACTTGTATCGTCATCACGAGATGAACCGCGAGAGAATGGACCAGGCATTTCCAGTGTGCTTCTGATGCGTGGGTACGCATGCGTTTAAAATGCTATCCGACCTACCCTATGGACATTCGTGTGAAGCTGTACTGTCTCGGAGGGAAGCGGCTTACTTCTTGAACGAGAGGATGGAGAAGTCAAGGAAGCAAGTGGTCATATGTTAAAAGAGGTTGCTGACGAAGAAGTAGACCTGGCACATCACCAACGAGCCGTCACTGGTCATGACAGCACAACACCTAATTCTCCTCCAGCCTTCCTCGCCTTCCGAGAGGAGAATGCGCCGCACGCACGTACAACTGGCCATAAACACCCCCATCTGCCTCTCCACTGTGGACAAAACCTCCACATCTGTCCCAAAACACCAATGACACAAAACCCGCTGGACATCAGTCCCCACATCTGCGTTTGTCGAACAACCCCCCGAACGCTTCCAGCTCTCAATCAAAACTTCCGCACGCTGAGGTCGACGCTCATGCGCAGAGCGGATTCATCATCTGGTCTGCAAAAATGAGATTCTCATCCAGTCCTCGCCGTTGAGAGCCCCCGCACTGCGTCCAAGGATTTTGTGCCACGCGTGCACGAGCATGTGGGAGTGCTCGATCCCATTCCCGAAGAGGATTTCCACGGGCGCTTACGTTAGACCAAGTCGCGAGACGGAGGCGCTCTTGGCCGTCCTTTGTATGGAAGGCGTTAAGAGTACCCGTCTTGATGCAGAATTGCGCAAAGAAGCAGGGGGGCTTGGATCACTAATTCTACGTGGTTCTCGTATCTGGTTCTCTGCCATGCCAGAGGTGACCTTCTGCGTGCTGGGGGTGAGGGAGAAGACCCGGGTTTAATTTTTCAGAATCGAGGGGGGATGGTGTGGTCTATGCGAACTCGCGGAAGCGTCTGAAGGAGTTTAGGTCGGGCTCTCAGGCATGTTGGCGGTGGATATAGCCCACCACAAAGAAGCAGGGTTCCTTTGAGTTGTTTGCCGCAGAAATATTGAGGTCAAGCAGCAAGCATATTATGAGAGCTCAGGGTGGCGCGGGAGCTCAAGATCAAGGTACTGGTTCGTGTTGATAATGTGCAAGGGTAAGACTGGTTCGAGCAGATCGGACTGTGCTTCCGAAGGAGACATGGATCGTGATGCACTTTCACCTTTCGCCTGCCTTATGTCAGCATAAACCGCGCATGGGCAACCCATAATACCGCCCATGAAACCGCCTGGGATCAAGAGGACAGAGAGCTGTCTGTCTGGGAAGCCGAGCACATGTTGATGTAGCAGAAGATGTAGACTCTGCTCTGGCGAAGCAAGAACCTGAACGACTCCTAGGGGTGGAACTAATGCGCCGGCCTGCGTCGCGGTCATATGAGTGTCTCGTCCTTGATATTCCTCGACCCTGATCTCATAGACGCTTGATGACGACTTGGGTGGAACTTGTGCATGAGCAAGGCAAGCGTCCAAACGCCAGGACGAGACCGCTGGTGGAACATCCCACCTGAGCAGAAATGCTGCCTATGCGGGGTATCGAGCTGAAGTCTGTGTGCTTTCCATGCCCTTTTACTCTGTAACAGAGGTGCTCGCCCCGCGTGGGGCATGCTCTCCCTAGTCCTTGGTGAGAGTAGGATGACTGAAATCGCGGCTGAGTTCAGGCACCGCGACCCAGCCCCACGATCTTGGTCAACATGATCCTGCTCTGTGCTTGACATCCGAAATGAAGTTAGGAGTTTGTTGCGTCAACATGATAACGTTCATCTTCCCTGCGAGAGGACTCAACGACGATGTTTTCTCGAAGCACTTCTGTAGGATCTGCAGCTCCCCGTATGTCTCCGACGCGGGAGCAGGATCATGCGCGTGGCTTTTGTCGCAATGTCACCACGTTGACAGCACTGGGATAGAGAGAGAGAGGCTTCCGGCGAAGAGATGAGATTCCAGCGTGCTGAGTTGGCCACTAAAACAATTGATGGTGGAGAGCCTTGTAACAGAGCTCCGCGGCTCTGCACAACTGTTTGTAAACCCATGCCACGCCGGCCTAAAAAAGCTAGGAGATGAGCGCAAGAGTGGTTAAGTCGAATGAAAGGCTTTCAATATAGTTTATGCGAGAAGGTTGCTGTAAACACATTAAACGTCGCCGACGAGCCGGGCGTTCCCCAGGCCCAGTATGGGCGGCAAATCCTCCTTCCCCCGCGCCGTGGCCCTTCTCGCCCAGATAGTTTCCTTCGTCCCGGCCGACGCATTCTCCTGGGCCCTCGCCCACGTAATGAACGTCCCAGTAGGTACCCGCAACAACCCCGCCGAAGGCGAATCCACATTCATAGTCAAAGTATCCGAGGCGGCACGCATCCTTTGCGCCGCTATGCCGCGCTCATTCGTCATGCTCGACGAGCTCGGCTGCGGCACCTCGACCCAGGATAGCGCTGTCATCGCACACGCCGTGCTCGACCACGTCGTCCGCGAGAACAGGTTCAGGACGATGGGGGTTTATAAAGACTAGTGGCAAGGTTTGCATACGCCATGGCAAAGATCAGAGGCCTGATAAACGAAAAGAGGATGGTCTCATGAGAGCGACCTTGTGGTTGACCTTGTCAGCTACACAACGGGCAACGTGGACTTGACATCTTCTTGCGTGCAAGGAACGAACCCGTGTGAAAAGCTGTAGCCGACTTTGGAAGGGCGGGGTATGAGACAAGGTAGTCTCACCATCTTGGAGGGGAACACTTGTCTTGCGAAGGAAGAAGAAAACAATGACCGCCCGTATGCGAGCTTCGTGTCTGGTCTGTGAAAGAAGTGATTCAGGGTGATACTTATGACTACCGTATGGATGAGGGAGGATGAGGAAAAGCTGCAGGGTAAATGGCAGCAAGTGGAGTGGTTCAAGCTGAGATATCGTAGGATTAACTTGGTCAAGGGAGCGATCAAGCGAAAGCTGACATGTTCGCGTTGGCACTCCTTTAAGAGCGGTCATAGTGATTCTGACGATTGGGGGCCAACAGTAAGCGGCGGGAGGACGGATTGTTTAACTTGATGTGCAACAGACTGCCGCCGTGTCAGTGGAGGTTGGGATGCCAGAGATCGAATTGAGAGCATGAGACAAGAAAATTGACGCAGGCAACACGCTGCGACAAGGTGGATCCAGGAGTTTCGGGGAAAATGGGAACGCAAAAGCTCTCTCCAAATAACTCGCAGGTCAGGCACAACTTCAAGCTCTCCTCGATTCCGGAACTTGTAGGACTCATGAAACCAAAGCAGAAGACTGTACTCTTACGCCGATCGCCTTTCTGGGCCCAGCCTGACCACAGTGTGGGTTGAAGGCAGCATGGAGGATAACCAGGAGCTGCGGCTAAAATAACCTTGAAGCGTGTAGCGGAGGAAGCCAGGGGCCTTGTTGAGGACGCCGGGGTTGGAAGGGTTGGAAGCGCAGGATGGAATGGCGGAATCGAGGCCGCGATGGTGCACATTGAACCCGCCGAAGAGGAGATCCCAAGAGTTCAAAGACGAGGCGAGCGAGACTCAGACGAAGTGTGGCCAGAAAGAGCGTGGTTGGGATTCCGGCAGAAGAGAAGAGCAAAAGTTCTAGAGCGGTATCGCGGGACTGGACGAGATCAATTGACTTGTCCAATGCAGTTGCGGGCTGAGAGAGTGGCGATGACAGAGAGTCAACGTAAATAATAGGCATGACAAGCCCAAGTCGGGCGGCGACCTCCCCTCGCGCATACACTGCTGAAGGGGCTAGATGACCGAAACCGCGTCGCACAGCCTTGAGACCGTCAGCAATCCTATCGAATCGATCCTTGCCGCGAAATGGAAGCGCATAGGCCGCGGCCGGCAGCGTCAAGTACTCGTGAAATGGGTTGGCTACGCGAAACCGACGTGGGAACCGCTCGATGCCGTGGAAGATACCGTCGCCTGGACGATGACGAGGAGACCTACGGCGTGGCCCGGGACTACGAAGGGGACCCAAAAGGAACGTAAGGAAGAGCAACAGATTGGCTCGTGGCCAAGAGGGCTATCAAGCCCCGGAGGGCACGCAGACGGCGTGGAAACAGGCGGCGAGGCCGCGGCGGCGGCGACAGAACAGGGCGGAGGTGGCGTCGACGCACGGGGAGGCAGAGCCAGAAGGGCTCCTAGCTTTACAGCTCAGGGAATTCCTCCTGGTTGTGCTCCCCCGAGACCTCCTCGCCGGTGTAAAAATCGACAAACTAAAGTAAGGGTCAGCAACAACGTCGGGAAGAGCGCGGGAAGAGCACCTCACATGCGAGAAATTGGCGGTGTCCTCGACGGCACGGACGACACGCTCTGCTTGGTCGGCAGAGAAGAAGGGGGCGGCGGCGAGCGCGGCAGTGGGTGAGGCGGGCGTGGGAGTTGGCGCCGGGGGGCGTTGGCCTCCTGCTCCTCCTTCTTCTTGGCCCCAGTGAGCTCCTTCGAGGCCACAAGGCCGGCGCGGCGAAGACGGTCACAGGCGGCGGCCCAGGCTTCGAGCTATCCACCGTCAGCGACGCTCAAGGAATCAAGGATGATAGTCACGTACAGTGGCGGGGTCGGCAGTGGCGGCGAGGGTGGTCTTAGAGTAGACATCCCACGCGACCTCCACCTACAGGAACTGGGAGATCTTAAAAGACGACAGGTTGGCAAAGTAATGCGAACGCCGCGAAACAACTCACCGGACGACAGGAGCCGTACGCCACGGCGCACACGACGCAGCGGGAACCACGGCTGTCTGCATAACAACCAAGTCAGCTGCAGATCGATCGAACGGCGCGGGCAATACGCAAAACATACGCAAAACGTCGTAACAGAGCTCATCGGCGCCGGGGCCTTTGATGCCTCCTCCTTCTTCTCCTCCTTCTCCTCCTCCTTCTCCTCCTCCTTCTCCTCCTCCTTCTCCTCCTCCTTCTCCTCCTTCTCCTCCTTCTCCTCCTTCTCCTCCTTCTCCTCCTTCTCCTCCTTCTCCTCCTTCTCCTCCTTCTCCTCCTTCTCCTCCTTCTCCTCCTTCTCCTCCTTCTCCTCCTTCTCCTTCTCCTGCTTCTTGGTGGGACTCTGAATTTGCGAGGTTAGTGTGTTTCCGCGGGAGAGCAGGGCGCGGACGGCGGAGGGAGGGTAATCACGTACGGAGGGGCAGAGGCGGCGGCCTTCCGCTTGCGCGGAATGGTGCCGACGTGGGAGGTTTGCGAGTGCCAAGTGATTGACGTTGCGGGACGAGCAGGGTTGCTGCGGGAGGACGTCGTCAGTATGAGGATAAATAAAGAGAGGAGACCAGATAGCTATCTCCGAGGAAACCAGAGGAGCAACAAACCTCACAAATGAATTACAACACTCTCGGCGGATCAGCGGCGATGCCGAGGCGGTGGCGGCAAAGTGGACAGGAAGGTTCGGAGACATTATGCACCCATTTAGGACACAGCGATGCGTCGACATAAGGCGTGAACCAACAGGCGGAGGGGGGGCGGCGCGACTTCAGACGGAGGGGACGTGGCGGAGGCCATCAGGAAGCGGGCGGCAGTGAGTCTCGAGGACGACATCGTTGTTGGTGCTGACAGGAGAAGAGGGCACGATGCTCAACAGGGAGCAGCGGCAGGTGTTGTCGTTTGTGAAAACAAGCCAGCCTTGTGTCGGCGGAGGGCTCACTTGGTACTGTGTCCTGCAGAGCCTGTGGTGTGGCTTCTTGCTTGTGGCTTCTGGCTTCTGGTTTCTGGCTTGTGGCTTGTGGCTTGTGACCCCGAGTGTGCCTCCGAGTGGCTCGTGCGCGGGCTCGTGATCTGAGCAGAATTTCTGACCATGTGGGAGGCATCAAGGTAGGTCCTTCCTGTCCGGGTCGTGTACGCCTTCTGACGGCAGAGCGGGTGCAAAGGCGTGATCGGATGATACAGACGTTGCTGCGGAGAGAATTTTCGTCGTGTGTAGAGTGCTGGCAAGGCTTGATTACACTATTTCGAAAGATGACACCATGAAGATTGACTGGACACGCCATTTTGGGAGGTGCAGCTCGAGGACCTGGGGCCAGGTGCGCTCCTTCCATCCCCTTGCGCAGACTCTGCAGGCTACCTGGGTACGTACCTGTCCACGCTCAAGCTCGGGGCATTTAGGCCAATCAGCAGTGTGGGATCCACTCGGAGGTCTTACTTTAATCAGAGCTCAGAGCTCTTATCGGGGTTCCTATCAGCGCTCTTATCGGAGCTCAGACCGGAGCTTGCAGCGGACGCGGAGCCATCGCATTTCTCACCATTCTTGCACGCGCTTGAGGCACGACAGCAAGTTCGGGGCTTTTGCTGTAGCTGACCATTCATCCCCATTGCGTCGCAGGCCATCGCACACCTCTTCCTTCCACCGACCAAGCAGCAAGGTGCAGGACAACGGCGGCAACACGAGCTCCCTGGACGTTGTTTACTTTCCTTCATTCGACCGCTCGCCCCGCTCGAAATCACCCGACTTTCACTGCAGACGCGGACAAGAAGTGGGAGTTGTTGGATTACTACGAGGGCACCACATCTGGGGCACGGTGGTCTCTTTGCGTCCGACTGAGCATTCTGTGCAGCTGCAGCAACTTTGGCTGCTCCAATCTTCCGTCTGCGGCATAAGCGTCGCAGCCTCTCTCGGTAGGTAGTCTCACCCAGAATCCTCCTGGCCGACGTCGGTGGGCTTACGTAACATATTACCAGCTCATAATCGACCGCCCGACGTCCATCCGCCGAAGGTGCCATCCAGAACCTGGTATCTCTATGTTCGGGGCACATCTGTCAGTTCCATTCCTGCTGTTCTTCGCGACTGTCACATCTCCGGAGGCCAGCTCGCGGACACTCATTTCATTCATGTACCGGACCTTGGGCAGTCACCTCCACAACTTCGATGTCGACAGAGTCAGGACGGCTCGGGCGGAGAAAATCCCAGTAGCCCAAACTCCAGGCGTCCGTGCACTAACTGCAAAAAATTCGATGTTTTCCTCACTGTAAAACATCGATTTTTTTGCACTCCAGGGGCCATACGCCTAATGACGCACTGTTTCGGCCGCTAACACCAGACCGCCCCAATCCGGGCCACGTCGTACGGCGACCTGCGGAAACCAACAGTCAGAAAATCTGCATTCTCGATAGCAACCCTTGACAAACTCGACCAACTACTAAACTGCAGGTTTGATCCCTACTGTTATCGCTGTTACTTTTGCGTCCTGTATGCCAAAAGCCCCCCGGGTGCCCCAGATTTCATCCCTTTTCGCACATGCATTCCATGACAGCTGAGAAGCCTGTGAAGAACCTTGCCCGCCCACGCCGTTGGCTGGTCCTTGCTTGATCGACGTTGCTCTGGGCTGGGCCCTTTGACTTTTGTGGGAGAGCTTGAATAGCCACTTTTGGAGGTTGTGTTGTGTTGTCCTACTGACGGAGACCAGGCAGGAAGCGTCGCCACTAGGTGAAGTGTGCCTGGAAAAGGAAGCCACGCCCTCGTCTCGGGAAGTGTTAACTTAAGCGTGGCCTGTGAACATCGGATCCTCGGCTCGGGTGCGAGCACGAAACGCCATACATCAGCAGAGGTCAGTTTCCCAAGTCAAAACTCGAGCACCGGCATTCTGTGTGGTAGCGACCCGTTCCTTGCTAGTGTTGGCGACTCCACGGAGCGGGTGAATACTGGGAGTCTTCTGGAAAAGGGCCAGAATGCTGCCCCGCGCCATCCACACGTGGGCCAGTTGCCGGTTCGTCACTAGGTAGCCATAACAACTCTGGCCGGACTCACCGGAGCGGATCAATCACGCCTTTGCTGGGAGAATTGGAGGCGGCTTTAAATCATACAAGCCGCTTCTTAACCGAAACAAACTGCCAGCACCTCCGCCTTTATTTTCACTTCTCTATCCCCAATTTCGATGTCATCTCCCAGAAAGCTTAACTCTTCTTCGTCATATACTTCAAAGAAAGTCTGTCACGCCACGTTAACGCTGATATAAGTGGACGGCTGACATTGGCCACTCGAATGCCGTTCAGTAACTAGCTTGGTTCTCCGCTAGTAATACGCCTCAGGTTTTTGATAATTCCTTTGACAAGTCGTTCTTCCTCGGCGGTGGGCGGTCGTGACGGAGAATTGAGAACAGTCGGATATCTATGGACAGAAGTTACGTCTTCCTGCTCGACACACAGAGATATACCAGTACCTTCTGATTCACAAAACGTCAGCTCGGGGACCTCTGTATTTTCTGGCTCTGTCAAGAGAGGCTTTCACTACCCACCGCCCATTCCTAGGGCGGGAGAAATGTTATAGTCGTCAGGGAATCTAGGTCCAACATATCTTAGTAGTGGTGGGTAAGGTGAAACTCAGCAGGCATTTACACAACCTGTACCTCTGAGCTTCTGGAAGTCTAGGTCTCTCTTTCTCTCGAGGAAAGGCGGTTGGAGGATGGGCGGAAAGGTGAGAGACGTGGCTATTGGCAACAGATTTGATGCTAGAGACTATGTTAATAGGAGGAAGAAGAGATTAGACGAGTAATTAAGCCAGCCAAAAATATGTCCATAGAGCTAGCCTCTTACTTAACGTAGGAGTCTTCCTCCTAGGAGCCTTGTTCTGCGTACGACACGGCTTCCTCTGGTGCTGTATTTGTGTCTCTGGTCTTTCGCGGGCGGGCTTGATGGGTGTTGAGGGCTCACCGGCCTGTGAGAGTAAGGACATGGTCAATATTAATTAGACTACTTTTGATTATTTCTGTGTATCCGTTGGGCTTGTTTGGGCGAGTCGGAGGTTTCAGATGGGCACTGGGCGGCGGACTGGTGGACGGGGTCGATGGAATTTTCGTATATGGAGGGATTGCAGCAGTGCAGAGGCGACAGATTGCAGGCCACGTCCATGGATGTCTATGTCCCAAGCAACCCGGGAAGAATACACGTCGGTATAGCATCCAAGGTCTTAGCAATTGGCGCAGCCCAGTTGCTCTTAGATCTGACGTAAACGGGGCTTTCTCTGGCCGTGGATCGAGTGGGAAGTTAATGCAGTTAGTGCCTGACTGTCGGCATGACCATATGGGACAAGTATTAACACCTTGGACATAATCCGAGACTCGTCCGATGTGGCATATTGCACGCAAAAGTCCGCGAATCTCCTCCAAATCTGTTGAACACTTTCAGCACTGCTGGCATTAATCAACCCGTACCCTCACTTTTACGATAGAAAACACTATCAAGTTCCGAGTTAGCCAGGAGCGGTCGCCCAACCCGACATTTTCGACGGTTCACACCTGGAAGCTTGGAGGACAACTGAAAATTTCTTTGTTGTTTCTTTATGTTTTGGAAACGCAGAGTGAGATAGAGACACGTAAGGGAAAGGGATAGTGGCTTCCGCCGGTGGCAAAAGAGGCAGCCTCTTTGAAGAAGAACTCACATATCTACCCAATCAGAGGTGAATTTATTCTGATTGGCGTCCTTCTGCCTGGTAGGAATCATTCCCTCTGTCGAAAGTTCTATAATCTCATCTTCAGCTGCAACCCCCAAAGAGCCAGCCCTGTCTTTTCGTGTTGGCAGTCTGCGGACTGGATTGAATAGCCGTTGGGATACAATGTTTTTGGGGAGCAGTTTTTGTCTTGGCGACAGCGCGATAATGCTTCGGGATGATGTCGGCAAAATGGAGGCGAATCGGTTCGGCGACAGCGATACTGCTCCTAGAATGCTCAACGCAGTGGTCCTCCAAGGTCTAAATGCGCAAAGTGTAGCGAACCATAACGGTGTACGCAGTGAGCGCAAAACGCGTGCAAGATGAAAGCTAAATGCAACTTTTGTCGCAGAAAGACAGCAAAGAAACCAATCCTAGTTAATAAAAAGCTTGCCGCACGACATGGACAACGGCCCTAATGTTGGCGGCGGTCGCGTTCCCACTAATCGAGTTTCTCAAGGACCAAGTCCTTGTCGCTTGAGGCATTTCCAGCCTGCGGCTGTAATGACAGCGGGAAGTAGGCACAGAGGGTCTTCACAGCAGTCGCTGAGCCCAGTTACGTTACTAGATTACGATTAGGCGACTTCAGCGACGATGAGGGCAAGGCGAGCTACTCGACGTAGGGCATGGGATCGACAGTCCAGTGAGCGACTGAAGGCGCCAGGTGGTAGCTAGCCTGCGGGAAAGAAAGGATCAGTAAACGATTTCTCTATCGTAATAGAACCAAAAAGACCGAGGGTGATTTGGTTGGGTCCATGATGAGCAGGCGCACAGGCGAATACTTGTGCGCGTGGCTGGAACACATCGGACAACTTTCTGTTTGAGACAGCCGTCTCTGTGAAGTTGTTTCTTTGACATGGAGAAGAAATTTGCTGGCGACAGATTTCCAGGTAGGCATGCACGAGGGCAGTTGCTCAGGGTGCAAAAGAACGCGGACCAAATTCGGCCATTTCAATTCCCAATCCCACACTGGCTGGCTCCCGTCTCTCAACGTAAAGGTACCCAGAGCAGCTCTGGCCGACGATGTTGAGACGGTGACTCTGCTGGCTTTGAATCCAGTGACTGCAGTGCTACGGATGTGTGCAGTCTTGACGAAGTAGCGTCTGATGATCCCTGATGACGGCAAACAGACACTCAAGATTTGTAGCATCATCAAACGGTTCATCGACAGCAGCATAGACATAAGGCCCTCCGACGCAAATGCGGTAAAGAGGCCCTTCTGGCTTCATTGACCAGAACGCTTCCTGGTTGGCCTTTCCTTTTCGTCCTTTCGCGTCGACTCGACTCCCAGTTTGCCTCAGCTCCGAGCACGCGCCCTTCAACCAGCGTAGATCGAGACGAGATGAGTAAGGTCTCCCTGTCTAGTCATCATCATAGAAACAGTCGAAACATACGGCTTGTCTGCGATCTGGTGGCTATAGGAAAAAGGCGATGCGCAAGAGACAACTGTGCCTTTTGCTAAAGTGCTGGACGATCCCTAAATGTTTAGATGACACGTGGAAACATCGCCCTGTTCTATTATAAGATTTGACCTTCTAGGAAAGCAATGTTGATCTGCATTTGGTTTTCTAGGTGGATGTCACTGTAAACGACACCTACGGCTACAATTCCAAATGCAGCGTTTCTCACTCTCAAAAATGAGGTTGCTAAAGCTGGCCTAATCGGCTTTCCAAAGGTGGCTAGTGAAGATCACCTACATACCGGGCTCTAAGGCTCCCATACATACTCGAACTGGAACCCCACACGACTTATAAGCACACCTGCCCGCATTGCATAATTACCCGTATCTCACAAATCTAGGTCGGGCGCCGATTCATGGCCCCAGTTCCAAGCTACAAGCCACTTCTCCGCCTGGAAAAAGAAAAAAACACTCTAAGTCGCCTCACACCCTCCCACTGTCGTCCATCCCTCCAGAGAGGACCACCGTACGTTGAACTATACGGCAAATACTCGTGCTCTAGATGCCTCTTAAGAAATAGTAGCCAGACTACGGTCAGAACGACCGCGCCCCACCGCTCGTAGCTCTGCTGAATGAAACGGAGGAGCTCGGCTATGGTCAAGGTTGGTGGCCTCCAAGTTCGGAAGGCAAGGATTCATGCCGATGTCTGCACCGCCGTTCACAGCCCGTGATTCGACTCTCAGATCTATAGTTCCCTTCCATCATTCCACCGCCTTCGCAACTAGATGTCTGCCGACCACTTCGCCATCGGCATCGACTCGCAGGTGTAGCACGCATCTAGCGCTAATGCGGAGGGCTTTTGCTTACCTTCACGCCCAAGGAAGGGCTGAAGCGTCTCGACCTTTTCCCCTACTTACTAATCATCGAGGGCGAGTTAAAAATTGCAATAAGCATATGCAAACGAGGAGGGACGGCATGTTCTCGTTCCGAGACTGGGCAGAGGTTTTCGGATAACGCGTAGAGATTATGGACAGCTGAAAGAAACGTCTGATTGTGAGAAAGCTCTTGAATTTATTCCTGCACTCTGTCCGTCTTGAGCTCCCCTAGACACTGTCTTTGCGTGGGTCCTGGTCCCCGCCATGGCGATAATGTTAAAATTGCTAGCCCACATCAAATCCCGACCCCGAAGAAAGACCTTCACATCTCTAAATGTCAAGGGTTAAGTCTTGTATATCAAGACGGTACTTGCTGACTTCATCGGGGTCTTTAACATACACTTCTTGAGCTATCCCATTTTGAGCAAGCTAGTTTCCTTCAACCTTTTCTATGATTGAGCCCAAGGAACCCCGCACGAGCAGCTCCAGCGCCCGGTCTCTCTTCGTCGGGTTGGTGCTAGTCGCAGAATTTTGAGTTATGGCAAGGCGAGAAGTTTATCAGAATTCCCCCTGGAGGCGTGCTTCTTCGTCAATGCCCAATGCGGACGTCGACGGCGGCGAGTTCTGACTGATTGTCCCATTAACAGAGAGGGGCTCTGAGGGGTACGCCAGATGTGAGAAACATCGTAGAAATTGAGAACTTGGAGCTTGTGTTTGAGTCTGTGTATCACTGCGTCATCCGTAACTCAATATTAGCTGGTGTTGATGTGTTGATTACTTGGTCCTGACGATGGTGCTGGAGGGGCTGTCGACAAGATTGGGCCTGCTATTTGATGCTGACTTACCCCTGTACGACCTGGCCGCGCTGCTTCTTAAATTGGGCACTTGTGAGTACAGCCCGCACTCAAGTAGAGCCCCTTCACTTGTGGGACGGTTTGCTAAAGACGTCAGACAAAGAGATAAATAAACCGTTGGCAAGAGCCAGTCTCGAGAAATCTCAGTCTTAGCCGCATGTGTTGATAACCTTAGTATTAGCGCGGGGTGAGACTTCGGTTTGTAAAGCGGCACATGCGACCGCATCCAGGACGTTACGTGTACCAGGACACTATTTGACCTCCAAGCCTTACGGTACCTATTATGGATAAATGCTCTCCTGCGGCTCATCTGAGGGCTGCAGGCAATCAGGACAATATCGGATGCCATTTGAGCCTCGCGGCGCAAGTGTCTGATGGAACAGAGGCACCCCAAGGAAGGGGTAACGCTGTATAACCTTTCTGAGAACACTAGACACGGTTTGTCGGCGCTGGAAATTTCTTATGGAAGAAGAGATAGATGAGGGCATGTACTTATGCACAAACTGAAAGACTGGATCCGAAAAGGTCACATGAGGAGGCTGCTCGAGGTGTTAGCACCATTAATAGCATATTACCTGCAGCTGGTTCAGCGGAAGAGTAATGACGCCTGGCGTCCAGAGATTATACAGCAGGGTGCGACAGGTCAGAATTATCAATACGTAGGCCAGTAAGATTGAACAAGGTACTCGTCAATGCTCCAGATTCAGTTTTTACTTTTGAACGTGGATATTTTTCTGCGCAAAACCATTGTGTGTTAGTCAATACGAACACTTTGTGGGCTGAGAATCCTTCTGTTCACTACTCCAACAGCCATGATTACGAATTTCCGGTCGCCATGACTCCATGTACGACCCAGAAGCTGGCCCTCGGAACCACTCTTCGGAAATTGTTTGATCGATGGTCGCCCAGCCCTTTGTCCCAGGCTACCAACGTCAGAAGAAAACTGGACTTGAACTTGGCCCATGTTCCGCACAGGTGAGGCTCAGGCGTGGATTCAGGCCCTCAGAAATATCTCCCCTGGCTCTCATAACTTACCAATCCTTCAGCGTCTTAGCCTGGAATTGGGACAATGTATCGGATTTGGCTTTAAGAAACTTTTATTTCTGGCTCTGGTTGATGCTATATTCTCTTTGGCAATATTTCCGGTCTTTGTATTCGATCATTTTCGTGGGTCCGTTTATGGAGAGAATGATCGACGCACCGATAGCCCTTTGTCGACCTTGACGATTTGGCGTCGGTCTTAGCACTGGTCCAGTGGAAGTGTAAGACCTTTGTCCTGGGATTCCTGACCTTGCCTCAGCTTCATGCTCACCTGGCACATTGCCGAGGCATGGCCCCTTCGCTAGTCAGAAGGAGCCCAGAGATTTCGAGCACCGGTCTATGTCCCATCGAAGAGTCTGGCCTCTGTTTCAAACACAGTGAAGAACTCATCGCCTAACGGCAAAGCCACTCATTGAAAGGCGCAAGAGGTGGCAAGAACAACAGATGCGTGCAGACCTCTAGGAGAGACGGCAAGAACTGATGACGAGCAAGATAAATGATAATAACCAATGAAGGAAAGAGGAGACACGGTGAGACCTTCATATGCTAGTTGCGGCGCGAGCAGGAGGGAGTAGGCGTACTCCTCACAATTCCGCACATTACTTCCAACAGAGGATGAGACTTTCCAGCCAGGTGGTCGCTTTCGTTGTTTCTTAAGAACCCGTGAGTGAAGACGCGACGAGTCCGAGGAAGGCAAAAGCGAATTAACAAACATCCTGAATCGATTCATTCACGCTGTTTTTCAACCAGGGATGAACAAGACTTTATACAGGTTGGACCATTCAGATACTCATCCCCTTTGGCTGCCCCGGAACTCGTTCTCCGCACTATCTTTTCAGTATGAGGATGGTGACAGTAAGATCCAACTAATTCTCGCTCTAGATGAAACGCTTGGTTACCGTGCATTACCGTGGTAGCGGCATGGCATCTTTTTCCGACCGTCTCTAGTATCTCTGTCAGGTGTGTTGGCTTGACTGACATAATTCTGGATACCTAAGGACACTGGCTAGATGTCATATCGCTAAAGTCTGCCAAGACCTTCCCCAAGAGTTGCCAATCAGCGATCTCTGTTGATATGACGCCGGGGCCCCAGTATCGAAAATTATCCGGTAGCTGTGCCCATCTTGTAATATTCTCCGGCTCAATGACCGGCGAGCTCTTTTGTTGCGTCCGGTAGAGTCTTTTCTTTGTGCTGTCTTGCACCGGGGATATAGGACCGTAAAGATCCGAAGGCAGACACATTCGGGTTGGACTGTGGCGACATCTACTTCGCAAAGAAGAGAGTGTTGTCGCTTCATAAGTGTATCCAATTAAGGCTATCCAGATACCGCAGACGTGAAGACGTTCCAGAAGCCTAGACGACCCTCTCTGTAAGTGATCGATGCGCACTAGATAAAAGCATGGAGCATAGGCTTTTAAGATGATGCATTAGGGGTGACAGATTAACGAGTTCCCTACCAAATCAATGATTCTCAAGTTGCTGAAAGAAAGCCAGTCGGTTTGAAGTCCAGAACTGTTCGATGAAGGATATGGGAGTAACATTGACGTCTCGGACTTATCGGCCAGGTTGCTCTGCGTTTCCGTCGCTCAAACTCTCTCTACGAACATAGTTCCATCCCTGTTCCTTATGGCCACATGAGCAGAGTGCCGAAGCAAGCGTCTCCAGCGGATTTTATATCCTGCAGTGTCATTGTCTCAAAGCCCGTTCGAACTAGTCTTGATTCAGGCAACCCAACGATACCGGTTTACTTCTTCGAGTGATGGATTGATACTGCTGAAGCGGTTCTTCGAGAAGTAAATCCATGAAGCCTTCTTGCGTTGACGCTTCCCGTTTGGCATTCATTTCCAACTGTTGTTCAGGTTGTTAATGCCTATTCTTGCCAACTTTGCGTTTTCGCGGTTCCCCATATCATTCTATAATTCGTCCCAATGTTCCCAAAACGCTCGAACTTTCGCCGATAAGACTGTACGAAAGTTGCGAAAGGAACCCCTCGGCATGAATCTAGTTCATAGCTGCTCGGGAGGACGTGGTCGTTAGCACCGACTTCCAAAGGGCCAGTGACCGACTCTAGTCAGTCTATCGTACTAGTAGACTTGAGGCCGCCGTTGAAAGGTTGCACGCCTTGGTCCAGCGGTATCTATCTGGGCTTTCCGTTCTCGCAGTATTGAATTTCTGCGCGGCAAACAGCCTCCCACTAAAAGCCAAAATCACTCAACACTTCGCCGTCTCTCCTTTGCTCCGTCATCTTCTCCTTTCTTGGGCCTTAAAGTGGTGGCCAAGTCCAGTGCGACGAGGCCAAAGAGGGTGCACTTAGTGGTCGTCTGTTGCCGGCTTCGGTGCAAGAGTGGAGGCAGTACAACGACGAAAAGGAGGGATCACCAGGGTACCGCATTCAGCTCCTTTTTACCAACACTTTTGAAAAGTCTTCTTCTCGTCAAGTGCAAGGATTTGCCGAGGGCTACCGGTCCAAAGAACATGTTTTGTGGGACAATAGACTTGAGGCTGCACTCTGAATTCCATTTGGTACGACTGGCACCACTGTGAGTAATTAGACATTTGCCATCGTCTAGACGATGCAACTCGTCAACAGTCCAGATAAATGAAAAGCTCCTATTTGCATTTGACTTATGTCACTTGTGCTAAATGCATCAAAACCTCTCATATACAGACAAGGGAGAACCGAAGACACTGACTGCTTCACCAAGTCGGCGGATAAGATGAAACTCCTCCAGGGCCTCGCAAAAGCCATGCGGAGTCCAAGACGTCAGGTCGTACCGTTACGACGAATTCACAAGCATCCTTCAAGAATTCGATGCGGATACGTACAATCTCTTACATTACCTGAGAAAGTGTGAGAGATGCATGCCGGACACACCAGAGGTAAGTCTCGATAAGTCATTTAGATGCCTCATTTCCGGGCCGGGATTTCTCAGCCCCACAATGCGCCATCACGACTTCAAGAAGGTGGTCCATGAGATGGCCGTCACTTTACCAATCTTCGTGCTGATATCCCTTCGCACAAAGAAAGATATGCCTAGTAACTCCCAGCACTTTGCCTGGAAATATCGATTGTGTGCACGCCATTCTCAGGCTGGGCAGAGAGATGTGCAAACAAATCTGTTCTCACAGGATTCACGCGTTTTGACAGGAGTTATTGCTATGCTTCCCAGCGCAAAGCGGTTTACTGGGTTTGAGAGTATTGAGAATGTGGGGAGAACGTCATAGATACCACGAATGGTTTCATAGCATTAGGAACAACGGTCCGGCCTTCCAATGCCAGTCATTTACGGCAAAAGGATATTCCAGAAAAGGTTGGCAAGCGTCCCAAATGTACTGGCTTGGGCTTGAAATGAAAGAGTCAAGGCTAATTGGAGGAGGATTTTAATGAATTCTGCTGCCCGAGTATTATGACAAGTCCAAGGCCATGTACGGAATTCAGTCGCTCAGCAACTCTGGAACACTCGAGCAGATCAAGTTGCTGATTGCAGAAACTCAAGTACCGAGCAGACAATTCTCATCGGAAATGCAACGGCACTGCATTTGTCCAATCCAGGGAGTCATCTGGATGCCGTCGAATGTCTTTTGGACGGGAGGTCAGTATCATGGGCGGCATCATGGGCGGCCATGGGCGGCATCATGGGCAGTATCATGGGCTGGTACAAGGTCCGCAACAGTTGTGCGGACCTTGACATCCTGCCTTTGAAAGGCCAAGCGTCGTATGCCCCCGGTTCGAGGTACATTGAGGTCTTGATAACGTGGACATGCAGGCCGCCGATGGTGATCAGGAGTTTTGAACCAGGTTGAGAAATGCCGAAATTTCCCGAACTCCTGCACCTTTCACAGCTACCTGTGCATCGGCAGAGCTCCTGATTTTGGGAGAGGAACAGCCGACTGTGGACCTCTTGTACGACAGCGGGTACTCGTGGGCGGCCGACATCGCGAACCGAGTCTCGTACGAGAAGGCCTCCGCCGGCCGGATTGATCAGGCCCCGCGGATTTCATGAGTCGAAGCCCAACAGCCCGGAGGTCGTCAGAAAGTCCTTCATGAACGGGCTAATCAAGGACGACGCCTAAATCATCGTGCACACGGCCATGGGCGCCTCGATCGCAATGGGGAGGATGTTGTACGACGGCGTGGAAGCCCAAGCGGTAGTGAGGGGGAATGTGATGTTCCCAGTCGGGATCGGTAGGTTCTAATACTCATACACGGAGGTGAACCCCAACGTGAACACAAGCAGGTCGGTCACACAGCGCACCAAGTTCAGGTTGCTGAACTACAATCAGAGTTCGAACATGTTGAAGCGGGTAGAGACCACACCTAGGGGTGAATTGAGGCAAAAGTATGATGTCTTCTACAGGCCCATTCTGACGCTAGCTTAATTATCTTGGTTGCGCTATTCCCGTTGTACCACCACGACTGCCACCCTCCAGAGTACCGTAAGCCCTCACTTGGACTGTCGAGACATCAAAGAACCGCCTCTCATTCTGCTGAGGCTTTCCGCATACCGTCTCGCTCGCTGCTATCCGCGTAAATAACTCCAGTTCCGCCCTTCATTCTGGGAGCACCTCCATCTTTAGCTCCGGCGCTTTGCTGAGACGACCACCAGGTTGACGGATAGGATGACTCTGTGTCTCGACGGCACCGAGCATATAATATTCACGGCGGTATAGTATCTGTGTCAGACGATACACCGGAGAAGGACTACCAAGATTCTTGAAATGTTCTGACCCCAAAGTCTTCGTCTTCTGGCGCACTTTCCGCGGCAGAGTTGCCAACATCTTACATCATCTCGTGCTAAGAACTGTTGACGACTGCTGAGTATTCCGATGCACCTGTCGATCGGGAAGCGTCTCCTTCCTTGAGGATCCTGTTATTCTTCCTAGGTGAGTTACTTGTCTGTCCAGTGCGTGGTTTCAAAGCCCACTTGAGGGACTTGGTATTCTACCCAATCACTCCTCAAGCTGGATCGGAGCAGGGCTTTGAAACCACGAGCATAGTAGCCTCTATGATGGTCTTCTCAATTACCTCGAAGATGAGACATAACGCCTCTAGGTCAATAGTCCCGCGAGTACCTGCTGTCACTATGGCCGTCCAAAAGCTTCCACCCTCATAGCCCGGGGACAAACGCTTCTCGAGGCAAACAAAGACCCAGGGACTGGCGGCCTGGCCCTAGCTTCGGTTTCTTGATCTCCTCTTCTGATATTCAGGGAATCTGCTACTCCTCGCAATCCCCCCCACACAAGCCAGAACGAGGGCCACTGGGGGTTTACATGTAGGTTCACGGCGGCGCCTGCAATCACTTGAATCTCCGAATTTGTGGTTACCATGAGATTATGGTACGCAGGCAATCGTGAGTTCAGAAATTGGTGAGGCTGCTTCCCCCCGTTTCACCACTACAAGAAGCCATCGGGAAACCGCTCTACTCGTTGAGCAGTGGTGTATCTGTGATCAGCGCTTGCCCCATCAGGGCAGCACTGGGGCTTTCGGAGAAGAGGGCATCGGATAGTCGCACTACTAGTTGTGTCGCAGAGGTATGACATAGCTGCAAGATGCCGTACAAGGCGCCGTCAGTCATTTTGGGTCGAGTCGAAGTGACACCGTCACAATCCTGGGTTCATGGTTGCCAACGAAGATGGTCGACCGTGCGAGTCATTGTAGATAGAGCATGGTGGCAGCGGTAGTCACGGATTTCGAACACAAACAGACCGCGGAGACATCTCGTTGACCTTTGCATCAAGACCGGAACAAGATGGCTCCGTCGAAGCTGCGGGTCGTTGGGAGACGATCGAGATACATGATGGTAGCCTTGCGCTGCACAAAGATCTGTGACACACATCCCATTCAATTGCGAGACGCCATGAAACCTTGCGGAGGGATAAGCTACTCGCCATGGCAGAAACCCTGCATGGGTGCTGTACATAGTATCTGCTGGGAGGGCGGGCTGAGACTGGTACTTGGGATTGTGCTGGACGCCTTCGGTGAGAAGATCCCCGGGAAATGAACCAAGAGACTCGCAGCACTGGCATTGGAAGCGGAGTCAGCGTGACAGGTCTGCGAAAGACACTTGCACTGGTCGACAGTTGAATGCATCAGGTCGGATATTTTTGGCTTATTGTCAGTCTCGGAGAAGGGCGAGGCGGTTAAACCGGACATCCAGGCTGGTGTCGTGTTCGCACATGGCTTACTACATGGCGAAAGTCAGCATGAAAAAGGGGGCGGATGCCTGGGATTCGGAGCACTCATCAGCAAGACGGTCTCGGTAATTCGCGCAGGCGGTGGTTGTTAGTTCAATGGGAGGAAAAAGCAAGAAAGGGGTTCACTATGTGATCCATATCTCCTTCCGATGTGGCGTTTCATAACCAAATTATCAACATCATACCCAACATCCATCCATACAGAGTCAAATACACGTAGTAATCCATCAGCCAAAATGACACCTTTGGTCCCCAACCAGCTCGCTGTGGTTTCCACCACTGAACAGGCGGCGTTCACGATAAATGCAGGCCGCCACATACCCCGCCATGCAGCGTATCGACTAGTCAGCTCCATGACACGAACGAGCTATGTCAAAATTGCCCTAGCCGAGTCCACCCAAATGGACGAACTCATATTAGGTCTTTGTCCGTTGGACCAAGTCCTTGTTGTTACTGGCACTAGTTCGTACATAGAAGGATGGCTTCTCATTAACGTCAATCCAGGACAATGAACGACCAACTACGTCGTGGACTACATACCCTCCAACGACGCAGATCCGCGCCCTGTGATACAAAATGCTGAACAGCGTTTTGCTATTTTAGGGGGAAACACCGAGACTTTGACCGTTTATCTGAATCGCACGACAAACCGTGCCTATGCCGCCATATGGTTGCAGCCAGGACGCGGTATGGATTTGTGCCCAGGATGTCGAGCCTGCTCGGTTGGATGTGGCACTGTCGTTGGTCGGCACCCTTGGATGACCATATTGGTGCTTTGCCTCGAACGATTGAGTGGGTTAACGATTTCAGAGCACGTCGACTTCTCGAAACTTGGGGACATATTGTGCTGGCAGTTATTGACCAGCGTCTACGACGCGCCATAAAAAGTCCTTCAGGCCAACAACGGGACCACAATAATCCAGTCCAAGCTGGAATCCCTCATTAACTAGCATCAATCCAACATGAGGTTTCGAAAGCTTTTCCACCATCGATTTTCTCTCTGCGGGCTGTCAATCACTGTAGCCATCCTACGCCAACAATCACAACGCCCACTTGATCCAAGTTACGACAATCTCCAAAATTCTTTGGAGGATCATATCGAAGATGCTGTGTCTCTCCAAGATGCACTTGGAAAGGAAGACAAATGGTCGGAAGGCCTATTCCCACACGTTGCTGCGCTATGCTGCAGAATTATTGTGGAAAGAGTACTATTTGTAGAGGCTTCGTCAGGTTTCAGGCATTGCTTGGAGGATTTGGTTTTGAAGCAGGATCCTGAAGTGGGAAGGTGTTGGAAATGGTGTTTGCCAAGAACTCAGGGCGTAGGACCTTCTTTGTTGAACCTTTACTTTATTGACTCAGCGAACCTGTATCGTCACACTTGTGTATTGTGAAATATTTTACACAGGGAATCCTAGCGGGCGTTTTGTACTTAACTACACCAAATCAACTCAATGAACAATCAAAGGTTGCGCAAAATTGCGCCGGTTATATAATTTCAAGTGGTTGTCGGACTTGAACGTTCTACTTCAACTGTACTACAGATACAAAGTCTGAAAGTACACAGCCATAGAAGCCATGTCTTACCTGGAGAGTAACGGGTGGCCATCGAAATAGCGCATCGATCCCAAAGAGACCGAAAAATCATGCTCGGGATCGGGCTGCTGCATTGAGTCGCATCTCCCAACTGTCGTGTGTAGCAGTCCCTCAGGCGCATCCGGATGCTTCATCGGAGATATGTCCAGAAAGAAGTCCTGGATATGGGCTCACCGGCAGACGACCAGAATCGTGGTGCTAAGTCTTTACCACGGTTGAGCTACCGTGGAAATAGTGCCGAGTTTACCCAAGTCTGCTTCGCCTTGAGGCTGCTCTCACGAAAGACACCGCTCGTTGGGACGTCGTTGGTATCCGGCGCGACCTTCCCGAGCGAATCTCCACTTGGCTCGTCGACCATTTCCCCTTTTGACCTTGAGTCGGTCCAGTCCAGTCCCGCCGCGCCCGACCAAAGATCAATAGGCCTGAAAGGGAGTGACAGGTCAGCGCCCGTCACATTCTCTTTCACTTCGCCTACCACTATTCCTTTCGGGGAGAACCATTCTTCGCAGCCCTGGTTCAGATGGCACATCTCCTTAAACCTCTGGGAGCAGGCCAAAAATCGTCAAGCCCTCACAATGAACCGCCATTGGATGCAAAGAAACGCCGCCCGATTCATCTTGGCGGATGTCGAGAGTGCGACGCTGGCCATTCGAAGCACGGCAGCGACGAATGCCCAAAGGTCTGAGCCCGAGGAAGGTGAGTTTACGAAACAATAATAGCTCGAGGAAAAAGAACAGTCCGAGAAAGAACGACAATTTGAGAATGGAAGGAACAAAAGTCCGAGGAAGAACAACTCGAGGTTAGACGAAGAGAAAATGCCACAACCAACCTCATTGGCCATCGAAAGAATCCCCAGCTTATCACTTCCTCGGAGGATGATGAACAAAAGACGGAGATGTCCCTAATAATACTTCCGAGCTTGGAGCCTCTGGAGGTTTGTCGAGCATAGGCGACTGACCAACCCTATTGCGGTCAAATAAGAGTATGGTCAACCCGCTAGTGCTCATCCCTTGTCCAGCATCAGATGCGCCATCACCTTTGCAGGCAAAGGCAGCGTCGTTTCACTTGGGGAAGTAGATTTTCTCCAAGACGCCAGCCATACCAGCAGCTTCTGTGAGCAAGGAATTAGCTCAGACATGCACTAACAAACCCCCATTTATCAAAAGACCCTTCTCTGCTTGCGACGTCCAAGGACCGTCCACCTTAGCAACGAAGAAGACACGCACAGAGCCGAGTACGACGGCCGAGGCCGCTTCTTTAATCTTTGACGACTCTTCTGCTCAAAATCACAAACTCGACAAAGCATTTTAGATCGGACCTGAACCGTCTACGACTCGAGAGCCATCGCAGTAGCCTTGGGTGTGATGAAAGAATCGTTTTAAGAAGCGTAAACCCCTCAGTAAGAGCGCTCTGACGCCTCCCGACTCTCCTCGACGATACTGCTACCGCTGCCCTCTGACTGCGACAGCTCTGCCATGGCGGTGTTGCGGAACAGAGCCGACATGTGGACCATCGATCTATTCGACCCAACGGCTGAAGTCGTGAGCGATAATGCCCAAGAGATGATTCAGTCGTTCTTCAAATACCACCTTCAAGAGGTCACGGAGATACTAAAGTGCATTCTGTGCTCTTGTCCGTCCCTCTTGCGGCTTGCAGATCAAGTTGTGTATACCTTCGCTATTGGTGTACTTGTGTTAGTGTTTGTTTTACTTCCACGGAAGCTTCTCCCCCGTCTTTGGCGGCTGGTATTAGTGTCAGTGCTTGACGTCAAAATGGACGCAACTGAGTAGAAAAAGTTTGTACCTTTGACACGCGTTTCACCCCAGCTGCGAGTGAAAGCGCATCTACCAGACGGCATGCTAACTGGGCAGCAAGCGGTGGGGTGCATGAGGATCGCGGAGAAGTGCCGTCGCTGGCAATCGCGGCTGGAATTTCAAATGAAGCAGACAATCAGAAGTCTGCAGCAAGTGGCAGCAGATGTGGCGAGTGTGTCCACCGTTATCGCGCTTCTCTTGCGTGGCGGCACTGTCTAGACGGAACCGCGTGCCGAAGAGGAGGTTGAGAGTACTTTAACGACGAAAGAAAAGTTCAGTATGTGGAGGCACATCGCAAATTTCTGAAGTTGCTCCTAAAAGAGGAGATGTCGGATCACAAACGTCTCATTAGGGACCTGAACACAGCGGGCGTACATTAAGCAGCGAGTTCAAGGAGCATGACTTCCGCCTCTATCGCAGCATTAGTAATTCTGGTACGTGGCATCTGTTTGGGGGTTTACTTGAGGACCTGGTCAGCGTTTTACATACTGGTGCTTCTTCAACCATAAATAACAAAGGATCATTCGGTTTTCACCCATCCGGCTTTTCCCAAGAGCCAAATTCTCCGTGGTCCTTTGATTCTTCGCCTGCCTAATGCACGATCCTTTTCGTTGGTACATGCAAAGCGAAAGAATTCCGAGCCCGAGCCAAATCCACTCCAGGACAATGTCCAAGTGAAACACGGTCAAGACCTCCGATAGAGGGGAGGAAGCTTGACATAAGTTTTGTCGTCTTCAAACTGTGACCTCGGTCATCTAAAAGGAAGGGGGTGACATGGAAAGGCTGATTGGGGCTTCGAGATATGTCGGAATGGCAGCTCTCCTGTGGGAAACATCAACAGTTGAGACCAATTTGCGCTTGCACTCGTCAAGATGCCTCGGTACGTACAATGGGATGCCGGGCCTTTATTACTGCTTTCCCCTTTCTGTGAGACTAGGCCACAGAAGACCGAACGTCGGCAGCAGGCTGTGGTACTGCCACCTGCGCCAACTGGGGCTAGTGTTAGCGGTATCGACTTCAGGTCCCAGGCTCTCGGCCGAAGGGAGAAAGACGTGGAGCTCGTTGTCCCTGCAATTGCTGAGGCCCAACAGGATGAAGGCTTTCTCAATGCGCTACTTGACTTTGGCAAGAAACAAGATTCTTTCGATTAAAGCTTCTACGTTGGAGCTATAATTCAATGGTTGTGGTTTGGAATTGGACGGGAAGCTACAAAGGTATTGTGACACTTGCTTGGCCGTATTTCGGAACTCCAGCCCTCTCTGGTCTCACCATGTTCAGCGGGCCCAGGGCCGTGTTTCCAGCACATCCCGGAAGATGACTCGGTCTCGGATGACTGTGCACATTTGATGATGCAAGATAAATAAATGGGCATCTCTGGATTTACAAAGAATGTATTCCTGTTTGCACATGTATCGCGCTGCATCCTCCGGTGAGCCTCCTGACCGAGCTCTGGAAATCTGGTCATGAAGATGTGCGTGTCGCACGAAACTACCATGAAACTACCACGAAACTACCACGAGGAATCATGCGGGCTTTAAACTTGCTTAGATTGCGTGCTAAGTAAAGAAACAGTTCCCGCCCTTCTTCACCCCCGGATTCTCTGTTTTTCTTGCTCTTCAATAGTCTCTGTATCTTCGGAGATCCTCAATCCGTAAAACTCGGAGCAGCATATTCGGGACATCTACATCAAAATACTTTCATATCAATAACGGGTCCAGCCCCATGAGCTCCCCGATTTCGTCCTCCTCGGCTATGTCTATGGCATTGCGATTTTGGTGCCAAAGATCTCCATACATAGCCATAGCAAACCCCCGACGTTGTTCTTTGTCGTTGTTGTCATCTTTCCCCCAAAGATCCGTTTCACAGCTGTAGTGAAAACTCAAAGTCATTATCGTCTTTGTTGCCATCTCGCGCGACGAGAATTTTCACTTAGCTTGGTCCCCCAAACTTCATTCTCAAGCTAGCACACCAACAAAAAGTCCCTAATTGTTATAATACGGCTGCGCCAAGCCTCACGGGCGCTTGGCCGAGCCACTGGCTTGGGCACCAGCCTTACGCAGCCCCTTATGATTTGATTGTAAAAAATCGAAGTTTGACCCCAGCCGTGGAAAACGGCGCCCTAAACCGGCTGCAACCTAATACCTTCAGTAGAGTTTTGCTGCTCGGACGTCATGTACGCTGCTGCACGAGTCAGTTTGTTTCCTGTTTGGGTGCTGCGACCGGGGCTGATTGGCCAGTCAGCCTCCTCGAGGGCTTCCACGCTTCCCAGCGAAGCAGGTGTGGCGCTACAAGCTGGAAGACGGTCGTCCAAATCTAGAACCTGAACATTCGTCTGCGCATCATCGACACTGTGACCGCTGATGTCGTTGGCACTTATGCTTGGCTGCAGTGGTGAGTCACAGGAGTTATTTGTTGCTACCAGCGGGGGGTCCCACTCCATTTGACGTGTTCAGATGTAGATATATGGGCGCTGCATGTGTGCAATATGAAGTCGGCCTCACCTGATGCCCCCTTGGTCGACGGGAACTGCACTGTTTCTTTGGTGAATGGCCATGTCGAGGGCACAAATTGAGTGAGATTCATACCCAAATTATTTTACCTTAAACCCCTCAATAGCTAGAAGCCAATAAGTGAATAAACTTCACATTCCACCAGGAGATACAAGGGCTGGACTGATTGGTGTTCCCACTTGTTCAACTTGGCCTAAATTCGGGATCACTTGTTGACTTTTGTCACGCAAAAGTGGAACCACAATTGCTAAGCCAGTAATTGCACCTATATCGTCACACACCCCCCCAGATTCACGATACTATTTATAGTAGTGGGAGTCTACTAGCTATTCTTATATACAGTACTCCAGCCCAGAATCAAACCCGTGGCCTCAGCCTGGGGGCCTTACGTAAGCTGGCTTCCAGAGGCTGTACTTAGACTATAGAGACAAAGGGCTCATAACTGTCACGCAAAAGTGGAACCACAATTGCTAAGCCAGCAATTGCACCTATATCGTCACAACTTTAATGTCTGGTATTTTTTGTTCTGAAGAAAGCCCCGCCTCAACTGATAATGACCCTCATTTTTCTCAATGATCGTTCTCCGATTAAGCGGACTCGGGATGTCCCCGCGCGACCGGGCGATCGCCATGCCGACGGTGGGCCCTTATGGGGCGGTGTCCGATGTCCGCCCCTCCGTCTGCCCGGTGTCTACTCCGGCGCATCCGGTCAGGTGCCGTGTCATTCCAAGGTACACAGGAATCGCGATTTCCCCGTGGAGGAACAAGGCGCCCAGCTCTATACGCACCCATTGAGTCTAATCTCCCGGGCTCAAGAAAGCTCCAGTCACTGCACGTTGATTGCTGTGCAGCGTCCATCGACCTGCCTTACGCGACCTGGGTTTGATCGGGGGACTGGGAGATCGGAGTAACACGCCGAACTATGGCACCAATTGCATTTGCAAAAGCTTCCAGCTAAGAGGCTATTGGGATATGCTGCAGACAACGCGAAGCGCGCATTTCTCCATGCACTGACTCGACTCAATGCATAGACAAGTTGGAATCTCGTCGGTCAGTGTTCAAGAAGTGCTACGAAGCACAGCACACAAGGTAAGCCGCACAAGAAGAGAGGGCGTAGAAGAAGGAAGGACGTGGGCAAAATCCCTTTTAGATACAGAAGCTGAGACTTCTCGCTGTATTGCATTGGTGACCGTGGGAAGATCTCGGCGAGTTGCCTCTGACGGGAGTAGGATAGAAAGGTGCCTGACTGAACCAGTCTAGACTGCCGTGCCGCAAGATAGAGATAACTCCTAGCTCAGCTCACTTGGGTGAATTGTGAAGGCGACGTTATTTTACTGGAGTCCCCACTACTCAGTAGTTCCAAGCTTTGTACGATCGTCTCGTAGTGAGGTCGAAGTGCTGGCTTTTGAGTAGAACTCTACAGAAATCCCTGTCTTCTTGGACGTATCGATGGATGGAATCGCGGAATAACCACAGCATCTATGCTCGTTGTAGAAATTCTTGGGTTGTACGTAGCTGCATATCTTCTTTCCAGCACATAGCGGAGCGGCCGCCTTAGAGCCGAGACCACATTACACAGCACGAATTGCGGGCTGTAGCCGTATACATTGGGCTGCCAGGGCCCGGAGACAGCATGCAGATATACCGCCACCTCGGGTGCTAATGCGAAAACTTTCCTAAATAATGCCCAAATCCAAAGACCGGCATTTCGGAAGCCGCGAGATAGAGATAGACAGACATTCTCTCTGTCACTCGGCTATTATACGAGTGGCATTCGGGGGTGAAGAAAACGGCTTGCTTCCTATAAGAGTGCTGCCCGGCGAAGGTCCCTGAAGAAGATGGTCGGCGGGTCAGATTCGGGCCCAGCCACGTGCGTGCGGCTGGCTCCCAGATGGTTCAAGTCATCGCGATACTCTCCTATTATGAACACCAGGAAACATACTTTCGGCTTCGAAGACTCTGGCTATACACGTCAAAACAAGCAAGCTGCCGATATTAGCTAAGTTGCTGGGATTAGAAGCGCATTGTGCGGCCGTGGACTTTCATTGGCGCTCTCTCACTTCACCTAAGTCTAAAGAACTTCACCTCCTTCTGATTCTTTGGGCTCGGCGTGCGTGGGTACCGGATGACACATGGGCAAGCTGGATGACAGAGCTGCGGTAGACCCATTCTGCGAAGTGGAGATCGATCCACGCGAGGACAACAAGACAGAAGGTGTATTGCACCTTCGCGCACATGTTTGGTCGGTTCTAGAGAGTGGTTTGGGCCACTATTTCGAACCAGGACATCTCTTTGAATCCCCCCTCCTTTCAGGGCTTCGTCAATCTTCCTTTCCAAGCCTTCTATCGCCAGTTGAGATGTCAAGGAGCCCAAGGGACGTTTTGGGGCACTATATCGGATGCCACTCCAGATCATGCATTCAGAATCATTACCAGAGCTAGCCCAGAAATCATCTCCAACCTCAGGCAGCAGAGTCTGCCTACTGACTCTTCTAGATGGTTCTACACCGACCTAGGGGTTTGGCTTGGCCCGGGAAATACGACGCCTCTTCCGACTATTTGAACCAGACTTTAGTCAAGGTGCTCGCAAAGACAACAATCCCCGATAACAAGCTTGTCGCTAACCACAAAGTAAAGTCGCCCTTCGCAGCGCCATATCGAAGCCCACGTCAACCACAAGGACGAGTTCAAAGACGTTGAAGCGAGATGTCAAATGCATCTTGAGTGATGGATTCAACCTTGGCGAACGCGCAATACGACGGTGCTCTGTGGTTGTCAGTTTTCCAATATCGCTATACCAACATGGTCATAATGTCTCCGGAGCTTCCAACGATGTGGAAAATAGAAAGAGTGGCGAATTCGGAAACGGGCCCCAAAGATAAGCCGCAAAGCGTAGAACAGATGCCATTCTTTGTTTCACAAAATATCAACACGCTCATGACGTGCTGGCTCGCAAAGACTGATCAAGACCGTCACGATGGAGGCGATGAGAAAGGTCGCGATGTGAGTCAACAGAAAGGCTTCAAGTAGAAGGTCAAACCAGACAACGTCGCGACGCTCCAAACAATCGCGTTACAAGCCGTCAAAAAGTTTGCAATGGTCCTTGGGATGAGTGGATTTTTGATGTAGACAATGACCGGGACACAACCGCTGATAAAAGTCGTGATAGACATGGAGGCTGTAAGGCAGGCCGTGAAGCAACTTTGGAGCTTGTTGGGCAATTAAATGGAAGAAATTCGCGACGATGGCACCCGGCGCCGCGTTCCATGTTATCTTAATAATTGCGATAAGTGCAAATTCCAAAAGCTTGATAAGAATTGGTAGTTCGCGACACGCACGCCTAAGCTTGGTAACAGCTATTAGCCGAGGTTATGAATACTGACGCCAGAGATAAAAAGACACAACATGATGAGCGGGAGGTGCGCGAGAAACAAACCCAGCAAAGGTCAAATGTGCTGCTGCCTCCTCAATACTATCCAAAGTCACCAACTTTAACGCCGTTATTAGGAAACTAGACCTTTGCGAAACAGCATCTCCTCGCAGGCGCAGGACCACACCGTCCCTATATAACGCAGCCAGATATTCTTTTAGCTTAAAATGTTATGAGAACTTCTACTCAAAGAGAGGCATTAAAGACAAGGAAGAGACGGGACGTTAACACACAGGCATCGCGCCATCAGTTAGACGAAAGGACACTGAGGAGTCGCAAGTCTGATTCTTCTCCCGGTAAGGCACCTCCCTCTACGTCAAACGTACTCCCGGGATATTCTTCGCCGTCATTTTCCGACGGACTAAGACATACAAAAGCCTCGGTAAATACAAAATCGCAACACAAATCTCAACGGACAGCACTCGCCGTCCCTACCGTCGAGCGGATATACCCAGTGCAAGAATTCTGCGGCCACCGGATGACATATAGGGAGGGCCAGCTACACTAAAAGTATCCATCTGAGCCCAAAGCTTAGGGGCAAGATGAGTGCTCTGACAGGACGCCCCAGACCTCGTAATCCAATACCAGTCGTAGACGGGTGGGGAAAGACAAAGAGCAGATCTCAGCCATAATTACATATGAACCTTTCCATATCGGCAATTTACTCGGAAACATGGAGTGTTCAAAGAAGGAGAGGTTTTTCAAAGTTTGATGGATCAGGTTGCGAGAGACCACTTGGGAAGCGGCGTGTACTCTCCCTGATGGATTTGTTTATGACAGTCAGCTTGTGTCACAGAGTACGGAGGCGGAATAACAGCGAGATGTCGCCACCCGTTCAATTTATTTCTCAGAAGGCAACCCTCAACGACATCCAATAGTATAGGAGAACTGCGGAAGTGGGCGGCATTGACCCTGCGTGTCTGGGAACGAGAATGGTGAGGCGTAGCTGGGTAACGTATGATTTTGATCTTTTGTTTCTGCAATGTGCGAAGTCGCCGGGATGCGGCGATGCCTGGTGGGGGAAACGGTCCGGCGTGGATGAGATCAGGCGCTCCGTGCCAATTGCCATTTACCCGTAAAGCTGCTCAGCGTTAAGTGAGCACTTATCTTTATAAGTGGAAGACGCCCTGCGTAACGTAAATAAGAGAACTGTAGCTTTCTGGCTTACCTAACTGCCTGAAATAGCGGAACCATCCCCCTTTTTGTCATGCATTGAAAGGCAGAGGACAGACTACCAGGAAAGTCTTGGCAAAGTAAGACAAAGGTTGCGAATAGTCGCGAGCTTGGGAAAAGAGAAAGTATAAACATCCAGAGATCAGGACATAAACACGCGGCACCACAGCACTCTACGAGAGAGTATTAGACAAACACAGCAGTTGACTGTACATAATTCTAAAGGGCAGAAATAGTAATTAGAGCGTCGCTACGTCCATCGCCAAGGCACTCACAGACTTATTTCTGGGAGATAACAAAGCCGGGAAAGCAGGACGCAACCCATACACTACACGGCGGCGGACGGACGCTTACTTCTTTTCGTACCTGTCACCCTTGGTAAATGAGACCTGCCCTCTTCCCCGTCAGCTCTGGCCACTGCTCCCGACGCCATCTTTCAACTGCGGAAGATGCCAAGGAGCGAATTTCCAAAGTTCATGTCATTCTTCTCTCGCGATTGGTCCTTGAGCCGACGTGAACCCGAAACGGAAGAACCTGGACGCTCACTCTTCTTCGAACTTGCCTATTTCCACGTGATAGATGCTCCCAGCCCGCTGTTGGTGTGTTGGGCTGCAATACTGGTAGGTCTCTTCCCGGGAGTGGGCCGAAAAGACGAGTCGGTGCAAGACATCACGATCCAGCAAAAAGCGATAGCTGATCCGGTTCCTCATGACAATAAGACGCTCCAAGTTATAAGGCGCGATAGTGCAGATCCGTTGGCGTCAGCAAAGAGCCGTAGCTCTACGATGTGCATCCCCGAGAGTGACGGAACGTCATGGGAGATACTTAATAACGAAAGAGTATCAGGCGAAGCTCGTTCAAAAGCCATGGCAACAGAGCAAGTCGATCTGTCCATGCCCATCTGCCACTTCAGATACTGCTGATTTGGGTGACCATGGGGCATCATGAGAGGCATCTTAGTGGTATTTATCGTTGCTCTGGATGTTCGCGGCTTGAAATGAACCGTTCCACAAGTTCGAGATGTTTGCCGTGAACAAGCCGTCAACCACCTAGTAATACGCGGCCTCTTCTCCCATCTGGGCATCAGTACCCCAGGCACCTACAGAGAGCACCCACCGAGCCATGACCCAAAGTCACCAGTCATCAATTGCTCGCTTGTCGCACGGTCATAGTTACAACATATGGAGATGCGCATCGTGCGCCTGGATTTGAACCGCCGCACTGATGGACTCTTCAAATCATTGATGCTGGAAATACACATTTGATCTGTTCCTGGTGTAAGATTCACCATCTGAGAATCCTAGAAAGCTCCTTGATTATTGTTTTCCTGGAACACAGAATTCCCGAACTCGTAATACATCGTTCTCCGAGCCCATTAACCGGCACATCCAGTCCGCTATCCCCGTGAGGAAGGACTTCCAGCGTCCGGGGAAAATTCAGGACGAGGGCATTGATGATCGATCTTTTCGCTCACCAGGACATGTCGCAAAGGAAATTAAGACAAGAGCTCTGAGTACGTCGACAGAGAGGAGGGGGACGTTGGATACCCAGGTTGTGTCGGCACAGGGCGGGAACTGAGCGCCGCAAAGAGGGCTCCGGTGGTGTTTCAGCACTGGCTTGCGCATGCCCGGGAGAATGTGTCTAGTATTTTACAGCGGACAGGGAGACGTGGATCATCGTCAAGGTGGTCATCATCCAGCTCTCAGCGGAACAGAACAATCGCAGCGGAGATGGACATGGAAGTGGTTTTCGTTGTCTTGAGGAGGCCTGGGTCGTTGCTTGTGGTAGTTCTGCTTTGGCTGTTTAAGCTTCGATTTTGCCCCTCGATGTAAGTGTGGATCGGTCGGGTCGACCTCATTACAATGCCCAGAGACTTGTGGTGTTTTCGCTTCGCCCCGATCACCGGTAGGTCGTCTTGGCCGCGTTGCCGCCGCTGGCCTGTGAACACTGATAGACCATATGCCTGTTTTGACGGGCGTGCGTCCAACGACCAAGAGCGTCGTCGTCTTCAAGGGTGATGGCGGAAGCCGTGGTCTCGTAAGCGTGCGTAGGTAGCTGAATCTTGGCAACACGCCATCCAAAAACGCTCAAAGCTTGATCGCTGGAGGCCTCTGACAATATACTTTGACGCATCGCCAGTCCAGCGCCGTCGATGCAGCTAGGTCCAAGTCTTGCGTCCCGTTGGCTTCAAGAGAGCGACAGTTTGCACAGCCCGAAGCACAAGACGGGCACCCTATAACCCACCGCAACGGGGTTCGTCGGAGGCTTCATTTGCGTATTGTCTACACCGGTGAGAGCATAGGCAGAGCTGCAGAACTTTCTGTCTCGGATCCGAGGTGTAGCAGACACGAAATCCAACTGAATGATGGTGTACGAGCACGTATGCCCTAGCACTCGTCATCTACATCTCGGGCACACCCTCCCGTCTCAAAGTTGGGGTTCATGGCCGTACACGTTCCCCTTTCGTACTCGCCCAACAGTCCCTCCGGCTCCCGTTGATTCCTGTCTGTGGCTGTACCAGCACTACTCGCCGCTGGATCTGTGCCTTTTTCAAGTCTTGTCGCGCTGGGCCTGCCCTGGCCAAGACCGAGACAGTGGCCGCGGCTACCTATCACAATCTTGAGAGTTGGCGAGAAGGCACCAGGTATTGTAGCATGCCTCGGCGACGATGTGACAGGCTGAAATTTGGGCGGATGGGGGTCTGCGGCAGTAGATGGAGAAGATGTTGCACGGTCGTGGCCGGACGACGATGTGGCTGCGAGTGTTGAAGTTGGTTGGCGCGTCGACCCAGCCACAGGCCCTCTCCATTGCCACCACCGCCAACATAAGCCATGTCTCCCGCATTTTGATGGACGAAACGGATGCTCGCCGGGGAGAACAGATGGTCATTCCTTCGGGCGCCTCGGCCTTGAGGTCCGGCGTTGGGGACGGAGGGTAGTGGAAACTTTCGGGTGGTACGTTCGGGTCTGGGAATGCTGGCGATCGTAGCAAAGTCTGTCGCAATGCATCGTCAGCGGTCTGGTCGTCACCATGTTTCCCAGGACTGACGTAGGCTTACTTGGAGTATTGTATTCCTCCCGGTTGCTTCATCTGTTGACCTGCCAGATACGATTCAGCGTGCTGGTCGTCTGGTGCTTGTGGCGGCTGTTGGCGATTGACTTGTGTCTTTAATCGGCCTTCGTCCGGCCTGGGTCGGGCGTAGCCGGCAGCGCATGGTCGAAGGTTTGGTCCCAGGGCGCGATTTTCCAGATCAAGGTCCGTTGATGCGTGATCCGTTCAGGCATGAAGTGGTGGTGGCCGCTGCAAACGGGACTGGGGTGGGGTCTCAGCGGCGGAATGGTGCGCAATTCGATGCCTTGGCCTCCGGAGCCCGCTCCGAACGGGGGGCAAGAGCAGCGTCAACATGATGCTGGGGTGTGTGGAAACCAGCAGCTACTGCCGTTTACATAAGCGAACGGAAGGCGCAGGCAGTTGCGTCATGAAGGCCGACCCACAGGAAATCTCCGACAAGGTACCTAAGGTACGGCAAGACCACCCAAACTGGTCTTTCCCCAGCCTGCACACATGGCACCTACCTGGACCATGCACAGTCCGGCGCATCCATCACCACACCACACAAGGGGTCCGAAAGATTTGGCGATGGGCCGACGGAGGAATGGCTGGCGACAATGTCAGCGTGTTTCTGCTTGGTGACGAAGACCTCGAAAGAATGTCTTGGGCTTTGGCGGCCAGCGCAGAGAAAGCACTCGGAGGCGGCAGTGTGAGAACCAGCACTCTTGGGCTGCTTTCCAAATTTGGACTGGAGGATGAGGGACGCCCCTGCCAAGTGCAGAGTTTCTTTCTACAGTCCGTTGCCCTGGCAGCTTCCAAAAAGACGTGGACTTTCTTGGACTTTCCCGGACTTTCTCCCCCGCTCTTTGTCCCTGCCCCGGAAGCTGACGTAATAAATGCGTGTAAGTAAACCGCCGTGATTCCATCAGCGACTCCCCCCGCAGAAAGTGCCCAACTGCCTGCCACGCGACTGCACTGCGACGCTTTCTTGCTCTTTCCTACCAAACGACCTTCTCAAATGGCCGCTTCTTGCATGTCATGTAACACAAAGTAGCCCAGCCGGTGGCGCGGCCCCGAATCCGGCCATTAGCTTCCACCGCCCGGCCTGTACTCCGGGTCCACGCTGTCCGCCCGGGTCATGAGCTGGTCCTTGATCATATGCGCCTTGTCGCTCAAAAATAAACCCGCGTTGTGAGCACGCCAGGAGGGACCGAATACCGACCTGCTATGGGTACAACAGGATGTTTGTGCAGGTGCTCAAGTGCTCGTTCATGTGCTCGGAGGCCGGCGTGGCGGCATCACCTGCTGCCTCGTGAACGTGAGCAGCGTCTCCAAGAGGTGTCATCACCTGCTGCCTCGTGAGCGTGAGCAGCGTCTCCAAGAGGTGTATGGCCATGTCGCTGGTTTTGGACTAGTTGTCGGACACCGTTACGTTGCACGGCAAGAACACGGACTCTCAACGTCACCGTCGTCCTGATTGAATTCGGTAAACGACGCCATCAAGTTCTGCTCAGCGACGAGCGACTACATGTCCGCGATGAGGTGCGTCAACGCGGCTACACTCTCGAGGCTTAGTGTCTCGATGAAGATGGGCGTCTGCGGTCTCAAAAGCTTCCATGGACCCCGAAGTGACAATGTCCAAGTTTGCGTATAGCATTGGGGATGGGAGTGGGGAAAAGGAATGACATGGACCTTGACCAGAGAATCCATGCGACCATCAGTCCAATCCAGAACGACCATGTGGTCGGCAACAAGACGTGGACATCTCTACCTCGCTTGGAAAGACAGCGGCCGCGACGAGAAGTAAGTCGACCCAGAACCATGACCGGCGCACAAACGAGAAGTCGATGTACAAGGACAGCGGCATTCTTGGTGGCCAACAACACACAGTTCGCCGGCAAGGCCATCTCCCAGCAGTCGATCTTCATTGAAAATATCAAGAGACAGTACGAAGACAATACAATATAATGGAAGCAGATCATAGGGGACTTTGAGGTATTGGACTGGCAGATGAAGAGCTACTCCTCGATGTTGCGCAGTGTGGGGGCGATGAGCAAGAACCACACCACCAGTACATCTCGGTGACAAACGGATCTTGGAGGTCTTAAAGAATACCCGGCTGAGGGTCGAGGCCCTCATCAGCTACTTGGAGGGACTTCTGGCCATCGTCAAAAAGTCTTATGACGTCAAGGAGATTGTCCCGGTGGCGCTGGGACGGCCACGGAGCAGGAGATGTACCACACGGTACCAACATCGCGAAGGAGAGAATAACAACGGAGGAAAATGAAAACGTCTACGTGGGAAGATCCAAAAACAACGTCAGCGACATAGGCCCCAGGCCACAGTCTCGGAAGTGAGCAGAGCCACGACTGGCAGCAGCAGGTCGCCGTCGTCGAGAGACGTGGTCGCGCATCTTACCGTCACTTCTCAACTCCATATCGTGGAAAACGATGATGCTCTTATCCTTGGACCTTGACCTAGAGTTCTCCGCAGCATCATCGAGGACTTCGTGACTACTATAACTCGAGAGGCTGCCTTTGATCTTACGCAAGTAGTATCCGGCGATCTAGGAGCTGCAGGTACACCCCAATTCGGCCAGCTCGACGAACCTCAGTCTGGCGCCTGAGTAGGCAGCGTTGATAAATAATTTCCGCCTTTTGTCCTCGATAAAACCGCTCAGCTAGTCCTCTACTCACAACCATAATAACTCCTAAAAACGTTGCGGCACGCCCAGTGTAATCAGACGCCTCCAAGCCTAAACCCAAAGTGAAGCTGCGTGAATGATCCCGATATTGAGACCGATTCAACATCTCGCAAGCACCCTGCCTTTGAACACTAAAAGTACATAAGATAAAACGAGGTCAACATCTTCGGATACAAGCAGAGTCTGAACAACTCCCAGTACCTATCTGTAGTAAGTCAGCTCTGTCGAATCAATCATTCCCGGCCAAGAGCAGCGTCAGTCAAAAGAGAACTGTCGATCGAGCCCGCAGAAGCAGGCCATGCTGATGGTTATTGAAGATGCCGTTGAGCCGACGAGCTTCTCGTGCCTTGCGGTCCCTCTAGAGCAGCTTGATGCATTGACCGTATGGACTACTTGACTGCCAAGGGCAAATGCATCCTCTCCAATTAATCATCGTTCGTCTGCCCCTGTATTTCCACCACTAGCCGCTCTTCTTGACTGACGCGGTTCGCTCCATCCAGACATCCATTCGAGAATCCATCGTTTGTTCTAATGGGTTGAAGAAACATCCTTTTAGGCCGATCCCCATCCAGTATTGCATTGCCAATCACACGAACCCGGGTCGAGCTCCGTCTCATGCCTCCTGTATTTGATAACATATTGACATGGTCGAGCGCAGAAGACTCTAAGCGCTTTCGTCGTTTTGAAAGCAGTAGACCTGGGCCGTCTACTATTTGGTAGTCCAAACTGCCTTTCGGTGTTCCAGACACCTAGGACTTGGTAGTGTGTGGGTTTTTTGAGTGTTCTTCGACCTTTGAAGCCTCTGACAGCCGGTAGAACTGCCGCAAAGATTCATCCCGATTACAATCGAAGTAGACAAAGGTTGTACTATGACAAAAAGGTCGACTTCTGCGTCCTCTTTAAGCAAGACTCGCCAGCCCTTGAAGATGCCGCGCGGCAGTCAGCAGCTGACTCCGTTAGCCATACTGACTTTCCTTTGCTTCTCACGGCCTATATCTTTCAGCATCGAGACTGAGGATTCGGGGCATAAATGGGTCAAGGCAGTCAAACAGATCACGGCTTGGCTAGTTGCACAGAGGAAATTCCTCGATGATCAGGTCCTGGAGGTACAGATAGCGTGGCCGGATTGGAGCCCTGGGTAGCAGCCGCCTCTGGGCTTGTCGTTTTGACCGGCATCATCGTAAAAGTGCGCGAGGGTGTTTTATCGCGATGGCAAAAGCAGTGAACGAACAGATGCATCGTTAGGACGAGATGCAGGTCGGGACTAGGAAGAAGATCCAGAGTATCTATAAGATTACCGTCGCCTTGCAGCTGCTCGGACGCTGGGCTCAAGACGAGTTTCCGCCCTGGTTGTAATGCGCTCTGGTCCACCAAACAGGCGACACCAGCGACACAATTGTCCAAGAGCGCCTGCATATTGATTAACAGCAGACTCAGTTAGGCTCTCCTTTGCCACGTGCCGCAGCTTGCGGGCTTACGCGTCTTCCGTTAGTTCATTCATAAGTCAGTTGGTATTGATACCTGAACTCTGTTTCTGTTTCTCGGCCTTCATCAATCTGGAGAAGACCTCACGGCGAGTCTGGGTTATGGTACAACTTGCTTATCAATGTCGCACACGCCCTAATGATCCGTCCATTGACTTGAGTGTAAAATCGAGTTTTCTGGAGCAAGTTCTTCCTTCGAGAGACCTCCTGGGTGCCGGCAACGACCCTGCTGTTAACGAGGCTGCAGTGCGACAAGGAAGAACTCATCGGTCTGAGAAGAACCGGCCGGCTGCCGCCCTCCAATTCCTTTCATCGCACAGTCTTCGTTCCTTTATAAACGACAATTATTTTCCTTCCTCCAACGCGCAGAGTTTCTATACTGTATCATACATCCCCACCGGTGTCATTGTTTTCTTATACTGCTCGGAAGTGAGAGTCAAGACCGCATAACAGTCAGTATAAAAGTGAAAACCCACCGGGCTCTGCATCCCAGCGGCCACAGCGGCCACATTCCTGAGCGCGAGAGCTCCGTGACTACGAGGAGTGTTTTGCATATCTCGGAACGAGTGACACAGGCACTAGGATGGTGATCTAAGTGACACTGAATCCATCGCTAGTAACGCGATTGGACAGAATGAGCGACTCTTAGAAAAGTTTGGACGCGCACGTTTCGAGAAGGACTTGATTATTATACCCCTTGAGTTTGGAAGCTCACAATAGGTTCTCATGATCTGGCTAAAGGAAGGTGCTATTAAGTTCGACCAGTTGTTCGCGAATGAAGCCACGCGTGGACAGCCTGGCGATACTTCCTTCGTTTCGCCAGTTCTCTGGCACCGTTTCGAGCAGTTCAACCGCTCATCATCCGCATCGAGATACGCAACATCGATGTACTTGGTCCAGGAGTTGGTGGAAGAGGGAAAAGGTCAAGATCGCGGACCCTGCGGCGCCGCGGCATGTCAGGGAGCCGTGCCTTCATATTTATCTCCCGAGTGAGATAGTACGGACCCTCGCGTGTCCATCACCACAGACACTGGCCTTGATTTTTCCATCAAAACCGTAGCAGTTACAAGACAAAACCGGACAGCAATAGCTGGTTACGAGTGCCGTTTGAGGCGACGACGCACAGATGTTCCACAGAGATTGGCCATCGCCTGCGAGAGCACCCCTTCGGGACTGTAGCAGGTCGTCCAGATCGACTGGAGCCACTCTGCGCAGCAGACAGCCGTCCATGTGGGATTGGATACCGAGCCATGTGCGACATTGAAGGGTGGAGGTAGCGAGCGGCGAAGGTTCGACTTCGGTGTGATCAATCTGCAGAGGTCAAGGATGGAAAGCCGGCGGGTGTCCTGTGCAATGCGGTGAGCGGCACAAGGCATGAATCCCACAATGGCGTATGGTGCGGTCACGGATGACGAGATACAGGCGGTCGTGAATGAAACATTGGATTTTACTTGTCATCATTGGACACGAAGTACCCAGCATCCACGGCGTTGAGAAAGTGTGGTCGACAGGTAGCACAGTGATGGAGTAGAGACAAGTCTACCTCACTGATGATGAATCCTACGATGATGGATCACACGTACGAGTGCGATTGACTTCAGCCCGTTGCGGAAGGGATAAGGAAGGAGGAAGACCAGAGCGGCGTGGAGGAACGGTGCGACGCATAGCACCGGGGACGCCCAGGTTGATGGTGAGTGATGGAGAGAATTAGCACGCGATTGGGCCCTTTGAAATTCAATACAAAGTGAATGGAAAGACAGATGTGCCTCGGAGACGAAAACAGTATTTGACATGTAGCTGATGGTCTGGTTGTTGCTATATCTAAGGTTAGCTGTGTATAAGAGCCGCACCAACCGGCGTACCGTCTGAGCGGATGTCACCGGTACCAATCACGGACACAACTGGAACCTCTCCAGCACAAAAAAGAGGAGGGACGGTAAAACGATCAAGGATTGCGTCGGATAGCCTGCCGCACATTGCGGCTCACCTTGCGTCTGTTCGTCACCAGAAAGCCAAGCTTCTTGCCGATTTTCTTTATCTACTTGGCCAGTCCTGAAGCTCCGGTCATCCTTTGCGATCAACATCAACAGCACTACCATCACAGCATCAAATTTTGAATACATCAAACGGGGTGCTCATGGATATTTTAAGCCCCATCATCCTCCATCATCTTCCCGGCAGGCTTCTGTACCTTGAAGGACGATCCATCCGCGAAATACCTAACACATTACTGCCTCGTCTCTTCTGTCAAGTAGACGACAACCGCAGGAGGAAGCTGAATCAACTTGACGCAACTTCAAAAGCCTTCCATTCAGATTGATAGTATTCAAACTGTACTCCCCTGACGACCTGTCACTTCCAATGACTTTGCCTAAATCAAGCGAACTTTGAGTTGTTACACCCTGCCCCCCGCCCCTCCGCTCCTCTTGCCCCTATGGATCCTTTGGTAAACTCCGGCTTTGTCTTCTCAAGCCGCTCATCTGATCAACTTATGCAGGGCCCAGAAATCTCCGCGAATGCCACCAAAGAATCAAAGTTCAACTGCTCCGATCGCGCCCGGCCGCATCGCAGTAGCTGAGTACGCCCATACACAATACTAACTCAAAGAGAACCTCAACCTGATCGTTGTCGCCGGACCGGCGCCAGAGTACGAACGACATCTGTGCTATAATTTGTATCCTCACCGGCCCCTTTGCTTTAGAGACCGCCGCGCAATTATGTAATAGTGCAAGCCATCCGGAGGTGGAAATTGGATTTTCCTGCACTGGCAGTCTGCGTGTGCTCTCTCTGCTGCTGAGACAAACAGACACAACTTGAGAGAAAGTTCTAAAATTGCTCTATGATATTGCTTGCCTATTCCTTTTCACCTTGGCGGCGGCGTTATGAGTGTTATCCGCGGCGTTGGTGGTTGCAAGCTGCGCGCCTACTGGGATAAGACCTTGCGGGTCTTTTGAACTAGAGCTTCGACAGAGGGAGGAAGTAACCACGCGAGTGGTTGCGCCAGCTCAAATGAGACTTTATCCACAGGGTGCTATGTATACCAGCAGCGACCTGGCATTACTATTATAAGCCGGTCTTTCCGGGAATTATCAAGCACTCGCAAAGACATTTCGGGAGAGGGGGCTTGCTTTAAGGCCCGGCCCAATTCTTCTTCGGCCCGACCAGTAGAGCCAACATCGAAGGCTCAAAGCCCGAGGCTACATGTTGTGGCTGTTCACTTCAAGCACTGGTGTAGAAGGGCTGCGATGGAATGTAGTATACATCCAGGCGTATTTCTTTGACATCTCAATGTAGAGCGTCCAAGGATCCTTGAACGACCGGTAATTACTACAGACGAATCAAAGTCTCGACTATCAAAAGAAGTGCCAGGGCTCAATCTTGAGCTCTCAATGGACTTCCTTGAATAATGCGCCAAGTGATTGTCGCGATGTTGAAGCCATCCGGGAGCCAGCTGCGCGCACGTGACCAGGCACGGACCACTTTTCGGTCCGACTTCGCTCCGGTGACGGTCTTCTTAAGGGACCTTCGCCGGGCAACACTCTTACAGGAATCAAGCCGTTTTTTCACACCCGAATGCCACTCGTACAATAGCCGCGTGACAGTGATGCTTCCCAATCCTTTATCCTCCAATATTGTATCCGTCGCGCCGGCGACATACGACTTACTTAATGTTGAATCGAATAATGACTTGCAATAGACGCAGAACTTTAACCTTCCTATCAACACTACATCGCTTGAGTCTGGCTTTGCTAGGTACTCTTCTCGGTGGGGCTGATCGGAAAGGCGGCGGCTCGTGAGAAACCAGTCAGTCCAGCAACGCAATCTTCATGCCTTCCTTCGGCTCCTACTTCGTGTTGTGCAAATTAAGATGGACGGCATATTTCGAGGTTTGCCACATGCCATCAACCGCATTTTCCCAGGGATAGTCCTTCTGGGACGCAGACCGGGGATTTCTAGCCCTAGATGCGGCCGTAATGATCGGTTCTATGGACCAGCAGCAACAAATCTTCCAGTCACGAACAAGCTGTTCAAGATCAACTGAGAGAAGGACCCGGTCTCAGGATAAAACAACTGATTCCGCTTGCTGGCCCTTCTATTCTAGATCTCCGTCTCGCTCTCTGGCTGGCTCAACTCAGGTAACCTGCTATCGATGGATAGGTCTTGTTGGGAAAATGCAGTAGTGGTAATATACAAACGGTGGATTACAATAAGACTCACCCGGGAGAAAGCAAAGCTTCAAAAAGTCATATTCATCTGGCAGATCACTTTTCACACCCCTTGTCTTAGCTGTCCAGGCCATCGGAAACGGGTCGGTTAAGTGGAAGAGCTCTGGCAGCAGTTCCATCACAAAACAGGATTTGTTCTATTCACTGGTCATACTCAAGATAACTCTAAGCACCGTTGGCATGAATTATCTAGTCCACCCATCATATTCCCCAGAAATTTGGAGGCGTATCGGGTTGATGAAGAAATATGTTCTACGATACGGGTCTGGTCTTGGGAGGAAGTGCTTACGTGCATACTCGGGCCCTCAACATGTCGTTCCCGCGTTGAATATCATTATGAACGTCGCATATTAGCTGGTCAGCACCCGTTTAAGGTCAGTGGCCCGACTTTCTAAGGGTTGAAAGTTGCTGTCGACAAGCTGAGGGATCCTGCCAGGCCTCATCATAATGGACAGCCAGCGGCAGCAGAGATATCTCCATCCTGAACCTCGAATCCTGGCGGTGGACGCGCAATGCATGAGCGCGATCATCGCCCTGCGTGGGGGCGTTGGTCAGACCGTCAATTGGAACCGAAAAATTCCTCGCCCCAAGTCTAGCAGCGGGTTGTTTGGTCATTCATTCCCCTCGGCTGAGCGCCTCCCCCGCAACGCCGCTGGCTGTCAGCCAGCCGAGGCGGCACTCAATCCCTGTGAGCCGCATTATGTTCCCATCCACTTTAGATCTGGCAGTATCGACGCCCTGGTTATTGCTGGTTGGACTGAGAGAATGGGTCTTTTTGAAGAACGGCATCCTATATTGCTCCATAGGATAACGGCAGTATTGACGATCTGCTTACCGGGCTCACTGCGACTTAGCGTTAGGGGCCCTCCCTAGACGCCATCTTCATCAAGGCCAGCAGTAGCACCAGATCAGCCGAAGCAGTGTTGCAGGTGTTAACCAAGCCCATATCGGTCACCCGTTGGAACGGGCTAGTCGTTGACGTCGATTCTGTGGACTGGAGTTAAAGACGACAGCGAGGTGGCGGGCTGGACTGGCCAACTCCACGCGCCGCAGCGACATATTGAACCCAACCCGCGTCACCACCGGGTCTCATTCCGGAGTTGGAGAGCTCTTCTGCTCGTCTTCTTCCGCATCCACCTATCCATCATCCGGCGCCGAATCATATAGGCCCGTAACCCGGGCCGTTCCCAACAACCTTTGACCTACAGCCGACGGCTAACCGCCGTCCTTGACCTCCTCATTTCCTCTTACAATCTGCCACTCTCTAACGCGTATCTTGTCGTAAGTCAGTTCTCCTCGTCGACTTGGTGCCCCTTGCTCATTCTACAGCCGTCGGCCTGGCCCGCCTCTCGCCCGTCCACAATAGTCTTTGCCAGCCCCAACATGGACTTTACCCCCCGGCACTGCGAGCTCGGCAACATACGTTAGTGACTTACTGGAATCTCTCTGACGTTGAAATCTTGGCTCACAGCTGTGGGATCCTGCGGGTGCTTACTTGCGTAGTGCTCTCGCACGTAAAGAGCGCGACGATTTCCTCCTCTTCTTCTACGCCGGGGAAATGCCAGACTCCGACGCAGAGAACTGGTCGCTTCCGCCAATGACGCCGCTTGTGTATTTAATAGCTCCGACACGCTCCAGGTCATTCTTAAAAACCATAAACCTCATCCTTTCTATAGATCCGAGGCAGGCCAGGCTAATCTTTTCCAGCAATACAGCTCAGCCCTCGAAATCGGACTAACACCTCCTCCAGCCACCCTGCCAGCTATCTTCGCTCCCTTTCTGGGCCAGCCTCATATAATTAGCCTGCCCCCTGTGCAAAAACGGCAAGCCGATACACCCGCTACACGCCAACACGATGGCCTTCTTTACCGTGCGGCTCACGATACCAGACTCCCTGGCATTATTGGTCGGGCCAGGCGACGGACTGCCGAGGACGAAAGACACAAAGATGAGTGTGTGTCAGTTTACTCGCGCGAAGCGTCGCAAGCCCTGAGCTTCCAGAGACTGGAAAGGTGCAGTTGAGCAGTTAATGGCAAAAGTGAAAATGAAACAGGCGGCTAGCCAGCTGGCAGATAAGCTCACATAGTCCCCGAGACATCCAGAGTCTTGGCTTTCGTCCTCGTCAGACCGGATCGAGTAGCTCAAAAAGGGATATACCGCCGCAATGGCCGCCTGAAGTAGCTCCTGGTGCTTATTAGATTTCTGAATTGTTTTGAATTAGTCATGATCCTTTCCGCTGTGCTGCAGATCGCCACCAGTTGCGTCTTACATATCTGCATGTTCCACAACAGTGTTAACGTCTTCCGTGGCGTTCTAGCCGCTCTCTCATTTGCATCTTGAAGCTTGTAGGCGCCCTAAACAAGCGGCTGTAGCCTTGCGAATAGTTTTATTCTCTGTGATGGAGTCTTGGTCGTAAATGTCTCCATTGAGCAACGCAACCTTGGATGCCCATTTTCTTACCAGCTTGGAGCGAAATACATCTCTCAAACTTATAATGTCGTTTATGCCTGCTCGATCTGACTTCGTCCAAGTCTGCTCTGTCGCTTCTCGAGCCGTCGCATCGGAGCGATGCCTTTCTGATGCCCGTCTTCGGTTGCCACCTTCGAGCCTTAGAGTTTAAGGAGGCGACGCTTGGGCTCTCTTGCAGGGTCGAGCGAGCCGAGTAGTTCGGAAAAGAATCTCTTTCTACCATCGTCTGAAGATATTGGAAATGTTCTCTCGTTGTAGGCTGCTATAGCTAGATCGGAGTGCTGCGTCGTTGTTTCTCTTCAGCCACTGAATCGCTGCCTTCAAACATAATAATCCGCTGGTCACGGGGGGATCTCCTGCGCCGATGAGTCTGGCATTTATTAGCCTCTTGCCCCTATCTAGATATGATAGTGCTTCGGAGCGGACGCGAACCGTAGGAAAGGTTCATATCGTCTTACGAGTGGGCTCGAAGTCACCGATGGCTTTATCGACAATTGAATCTTTGGACCATGTCCTTAGGGCGTTAGTCAATGACGCCATGGAAGTGTACCGCCGCGGAAAAGTCACCCACTTCCCGAAAAGAGCCGTTTTATCGAGCCTTTAATGCACAAGGCATTTGCAGCCGTCGTGCGACCAATTGTGGCCTACTCAATTCTAACCCCTTAACTATCGGAAAAAAAGCATCCGTGACAGGAAACTTCGGTCTGCAATAACAGCAAGAGAACAAGATGGTCCGTCCCGCAGCGTTAAAGCATCTTTGCAACTTTATAATTTCCCAAAAGCCCTCTCAATCCTATGAGCAGGCCTTGCAGAAAAAACACACAACTGTTAAGACGGAGCTTTAGGATAAGCATTGACGGTGTGGAAGGTAGCAGATGATCATTTCGTCATCGAGTCCCCCGACCACGGTCCCCGGCCCTAATGTTCGGTCTATATAATCTTAAGGATCTGTTTGCCGTGTGGTGTGTTTCTGTTGACATCTATGTGCTCTATATCGGCTTGGTATTGTTGCTTTAGTTGGCCGCCTCTCGCACCTTAGCCTCCCCGCGAGCTCCCGATACATGCTGTCTCTCTCCTGCTCTGTCTATCTTACTAATCTCTGTATGATCCGACGCGCAAACACACCATGGTATGGCTATTTTCTTTACTTCAACGGCGGTTCTATGAGCGAAAGAGTCAACAAGATGGGACTACAGTGCGACCGACTCTCTCGACGCTTCCACAACTCGTGAAAATTAGTCGTTAATTCTCGCCCTGCTTGTCGATCCGGAAGCCCACAATGTTATTGATAACAACCTGTACACAGTGGCGCAATTGCCACATCGAATAGCTCACGCCTGCTGGCTCTGCTCTTCTGCTCAATAATATCCCGCCAGCTTGCCACATGACCTTTAGATAGAATGCAAGCAAGATTTCGTGAGGGACATACAGGCCGTAATTTCTCCTTAGCAATTACGGACCCATTTTTGTCACCAGACAAGAGATCTAGGGATTCGTGTGCAGAGCCATGTCAACGATAATGGCAATGTAGAGATAGACGCGATAGATGCCGGGGCCACTTTGAAAGATTGATCTCTTTGGCTCGACAAGCAACAAACTGGAGGAGCCTCGTCATTATGGCTCAGTACTTCGCGCCGCATGGTCCTGACATCCACAGCCTCGTGTATGCGACCACATACGCCGTGGTAAGCGATCATATTGTAATACAGAGGCCTTACAGTTCTACGGCAATGACTTGGACGACTGCCAGATATACCCCGCGCGATGCATAGGGAATCGCGACTTCATAGAGGAGGTCTATTGGAGGAACCCAAGAGGTCAGCGTCCAGAGTGCGCAGCGATGGCAAATTGACAGGCCCAGAACGAACAGCGCCGCGGGCTGCCTGCAGGAGATAATTTAAATGCTTCTGCTAACAGGATGTGATCCACTGCCACGGCATTATGTACTTTGAGACTCAATTTGTTTCTAGGATGAAAGCGCAGGGGCGAAAAGTCCTAACATTTCGGTGTGGACTAACACCAACAGCCCAGTGTTAACACTTAAGTATTTCTTTTGTGTCCCCGACACGCGGCTCAGTAACTATACACAATACGACCTGCCGGCCAACGTCAGTCTCCTTCCCTTCCCTTAGGCACTCAAGCTGGCGTTTTATAGATCATAAGACTGGCATTCCGACCGACCAACTTCTGGGTGCCTTGAACTCATTGTTCCCATTTGCGTTTGCTAGTAGACGTAATGAAATCGGACCTTAGATTTGCGTGACGTGCGCTGGGCTGGCGAACTCAACTATGGGTTTCGGCATCTTTGTCTCCAATACGGATCACCGTGGTTGCTGAATTATCAGCTCCAACTCGATATGGACAGTGCTACGAATTTCCCGTGGTAGTAAATGTGTCAACGGCCGCGACGCGAACAAAACCAACGAGGATCCATTCCGGACCATATAACAAAGGAATTTACGGTGGCGAAACATCAGACTTTCAGGGTATACCAAGGGAGGAAGATGCCGTCTATCCCTCCACTCCTCGCTCGGTCAGTCCATCTTCCTGAGCAGGAGAAAACCTCGATCAAACTTGTTTGCAACACGACGCATCAAATGACGATCATCACCTGCAGGATTCTTTCTTTCCTGCGGCTCGTCGCCATGTTTTGATGCTGGCTGTTTGGCGCCAGTGTAGGGAAAGTTTAAGCTCCTTCTATTTCCACTTCCTCTTCGTCGAGCATGCCATCAAGCTCTACCTCAGGGACTGCCAGCCTGAGCAATACAGCCACTATTAGTGCCTTCGCCTTCACTTTGTCTCTTCACAGCTTCAACGACCCGTTGACTCAGCGTCCCAAAACGCCCAACAGGCACATCACTAGTTAAAGGGTGGCATCAAGGACACATAGCCAGACTCATGCTCTTTTCACCACTTTTTCCTGGTGATAGACTCGTCCCAATGGCTCAACTCACCTCCGGGATGCATGTAGAACGACATTTCACAGGTTTCGCGCAAATGCTGACGGTTAATACCAGGCGCCAGTGGCCGTACCGCGTACACGCCGGATAATATTAGCATCGAGACTCAGCCTTTGAAAGTAACAGCATCAAAAGGAGACGAGGGACTTGGTGAACTCCAGAAAGGAAGGATTTTGCGTTAGTTTCATCAGTTGAGGGAGCCTCAAGATCACACCACGATCTGGTACCTTTGCCCCCCTTGGTGGATGATCTTCTGCACATTCACCCGTACACAAAAGAAGGTTGGCGGACTCAATATTGCGCTTCGCGCATGTAAGCTGGCTACCTTTGATCATAGTACCGAAGTGTTTTCCTTGCCGTCTATATATCCTCTGCCTTATTAATTGACCAAACTGAACCAGTATGTTAACCACGGCGGTAAGTGGAAAAGTCCTCGATGAATTCCCGGACTTGACATTTGGCTATCGGATGATAACCTATCTCTCTCTTATAAGGTCCAAATCCGGGCCCCCTGAGCCATCAACACCCAAGCTATGTTCCCTCAATCGATCTCGACCAGGACGTCTTCCATGAGCAAGCGTTTGTTCCTCGCAGAATCCCAGAAGACGATAAAGACGACGATCACTGTATTTGACCTCCCTCTCCTGTAAAATGCGCCCCTGAATCTCCTCTCAGGGGTCTCTGACCTTAGGATTGTGAGCTCGTATTCCACGGAGGTTGGAGATAGGAATGGATTTAGTGTGGAAAGGAGTTAAGATGAGAGTATCTTGCCCTTGTTATGCTGAAAGCATAGCTTTTTCGTGTTCATGATGCGGCCTCCGTCTCAAGGAGTCTTTGGCGAAGCAGGTCAATTATGGAGCCGAGGTGGCGCAATGCTAAACACAATGTTGACGTTACTCTTGTAGTTTGCTTCCGTATTGCCCAGTTCTCTAATTGCACGATATGAGACAGAGAAGTGCGTAGAAAGGTGAGCAATCCATGCCGGACTCTGTCCGAAAGCCCTCTGTGTTGGTGAATAATGAGATGATAGCCTTATTACAGCCGCACATTCTCGCCTGAATGCAGGTTGCGGCCGAGCGGAAATCACGGGGTGGGTTGTGGTGATGGAGGAGTTTTACCGTATCTTTGCGCTCACGAATGTCGATGGACTTTGATGGGTTTGATACGAAGTTTGTATTGAGATAATAAGAAGCCTCGGCTTTCCTTCTGACCTTTCTGGTGCTGGAGATGATGGTGCATTGTAAATGGGGGCAACGATTCGTTTCTGAGGGTAATTCAGATGCTGGTGGGGAGAGAGATGGGGAAAGTTATGAAGCGAGTGATTCAAGCATCCATTTTCTCGCAGTAAAGTCTTCACCAGCTTCTGTCGAGAGTGCAATTGTACCAGTGCCTGGGGGCATGATGTCGAGCTGCTGCATACAGGAGGGCAGCACCAGGCCAATTATCTCAGAATCCATTATACAGAGAGCAAAGAGGGTACTGTAAGCAGCTTGGAGGGCAGTAAGACGCAAGAGACTCTAACCAGGGCCGCGGAGTTAGTATCGCTTTGCATCTTAAAGCGGGACGGTGTCCTTGCATCGAGTACTCCCAGCCTTCGTTTGCCAGTCCACATCTCTGAAGTTAACCAATCCAGATATTATAAAACGGCGGCGGCTAAGTGAAAAGTCTGGCGGTCAAGGAGGAGCGCAACGTTTAAATTCGCCGACTCGATCCTTGAAGTCTGGGCTCGTAAGACAAGGATAAACAGGCCGGTTGCCACTGCGACGTTCTACGGCAGGCCTCGATGCTCGGCATACGTGGGCCATAGAGTCTAAGGCTGGCAGTTTCGATCTCTGATACTCTCTGAGGAGTATACTATAGGACATTTTCCGGTGGGGACTCGCGAGATTTATGATGAGGCCAGTCTTGCGGAGAGTGCTCCGTGTTATCGATTATTGATGGTTACCGGCCACGGGTCTATGTCGAAGTGCTTCGGAGTTGACAAACTGCTTCCCAGGGCCACAAAGCTGAGCACCCGCCCGTTGGAACGCGAAGAATTTACGTTTATAGTGGGTACTGCTGTCGTATGCTGGTCGCGAGCGAAAGGATATATCGCGTTGGCTCGTCGAGACGGTGGGTTCTGGTCTTCTTGATGCATCGTCAGTATTTCATCCGATGTATACAAAAATAGCCTGAGGGAAGAGAGGAGAGGATGCGGAGCGGACTTCATTGAGTCTGATGAAGCCTCTTCAACAGGGTATGCCATATCCAACTGTATCTTGCCCCAATTTTAATCTAGCAAACTGGACGTTGTTGTGGTTCCTTGGACGCATGGGGATTTGATTAGTGGGAATACAACTCCCGTCCTTGTTTCAGGCCGATGTGGCACTCGCGAGCAGTCTAGGATTTGCCGGCCGAAGAGTGCTTCTGGGACTCACGGAGGAAGTCGAAAGCCAGCAACGCGTGGATAACCCAGTCATTGTAAGACGTGCTGGAATAGTTTGAAGAGTAAAGAGTTTATTCAGACGGAATTGATGATTAGATGATGAAAGGAACCAGGAAGAGATTTCATCCTATGAGAATGGACAGCTTACCTGAGAGATGTTTTCAGAGAGACGGATGTGTCTGAAAATTTTGCTACGTCCTAATAGCTGGAGTATTACTGCGGTGAGTCATTCCATATTGACCAGAGCTATCCCGAGGCATCCATTACTTTGAAGTGTGAGAGAGCCGGCAAGGTTTAGCAGCTGTGATGGTCTTGAAAGCCTGAGACACATATTGGCGGCCCTCCGTAAAGTAGTGATGCACACCCACCAAGCTGTCCACACCGGCGAGAAAGTGGGGTGTCGTAGAAGCAATCTCGACAGCAGTAGCTTCCCTGTACGTCGATAGTGGTGTTGCGCATCTCTGTAAGTTAGGTTGAAGAGGTAGTGATGCCATCATCATCGGCATCGGCAGTTAGACTGGAATTACTGAATCAAGAGTTTGTGCTGAAGGCGCTGGTGGTGTCTCAGCCACGGATCAAGGGCGTGCGCGCTTCATAGGCTCAATAGGTCGAGAGAGGAACCAAAAATAAAGAATCTGTTTGAATCGTTGATTCGTAATACTGAAGGCATGTACAAGACGTTTGGCCCTGGTGAAAGAAGACGATACCGATCAAAGAATTCAATAAACAACGGCAATCCTTGGTCTCGCCAGAACAGCCAGCAAAGAGACCAGTGCGGGTACAGCAGCATAGGTCATTGTGAAGCTTGCTGGATACAAGAAGACCAGACTAGCAATTCACATCCAGAGTCACTTACCTCGAAATAGGGGCTAGTCCTGGAGACAATCACCGAGTGCCCCCAGTTGAGTCGTGTGGGGAGGCGGGGATGACTTGTTTTGGTTGTAGCGACCTAAACTTTTGACCTACATAAGTACTCAGCCTGCATAAAAGTTCCTAATTTGGTCTGCACAAGACACTCAACTGGGGGGATGCTCGGCATATGCTACCTACTGAATAAGAAGAAAATTAGCAAAGGTCTCTGCGGTTCATGTGCAGTTCGACTTGTCTCCCAATTCAGTGCCCTTGATCTTGGATCTGGCGCAACTACTTGGACGCATTCTTGCACGTCTCCCACCAATTCATATCGCGTTTATCGCCCTGACCTAAGTATACGGTCTTATCATTGAGGCGTCACCGGCCAACGCCGTCGAACTTATACCTGACGACGACGATGACACTGAGGAACTTGATGTGACCCTCTCGTATGCAGGCAGAAAGCGAGTCAACTCTCACAAACTTACCTGGAATCCCACGCCCACTGTCGGCTCAAGTCGAGAGTTTAGCGCGGGGTCGCTGAGACGTCGTTTGACGAGGCAGAGCTAGGAGAAGGCTTGCTTGCTAAGCGATACCAGAGCCTGGCGCTGCTTTGTACTTGGCGAGATATTGCAATGTGAGGCTGTTGGAAGCATTGGCTTAGCTGAGCCTCGGTACCCTCTAGGAGAAAGAAGCTTTTTTTGGTGAGTTAATAGTTCAGGGACGCCTTTTCATCAAAGTCTGATATTGCTTCGCTGGCTGTAATTTGCAAAATTACCACGTTTGTTTTCACTTTTCTTTCGATACCAGCCCAAGACATACACCTCACCTATGTCGAAAACAAGGACCTCTAAAAGGGTCACCCTCCTCAATAGAGTCCACTGTAATTACCTTGATCACGCCAGGCTGACCGCCCCCTTCGCTTGTATTATTGTTGCCGCCCTGCCTACACTCTCGGCGCTCTTGCCAAGCTGATACTGCTGCGCTTTGCCTCACCACCTTGCTGTTTCTCTCACCAAGCACTCGATTTGCCTGCCGCTTGGCCAGCTCTAACGGACAGCGCTGGCCTGGGTCAAGTGGCTCGTGATCCTGCCGCCCAAGTTCGACAAAGTTCTACAGAGCACTTGCTGCGTGCACCATACGAACTTGCCCTCGAAACGAGTCCTCGGCAGGACATTGGCTGAGAATCTTAAAGCCAACCTTCATGCGGCGGAAAATCTCCTCGACCTTCGGCCTCCTGCATGGAGGCGATTAAGAGACTACTACTTTGTCCGCAACGACGGCGCGTCAGCAGCCTCGGGTTGGTGATATCTCTGAGCCAAGACAAGGGTGACTGTCCCTGTCTCGCATGCAGACACGATGTCCCTAAGATAATAGCGAACACCAGATTCCTGAAACGAGCGACTGCGAACCTGGAACTTCCAAGATGGACGTCTGCTTGAACTGCGTGTCTTCACCATGGATCAGGTGGGCGGGAATAGGCTGCGGGATACTCTGTGCCACTTGGATGCCGTTGAACCTGTATAACAGGGCTACATGGGATGTTTTAGACAATAGCAACAACTTCCATGGTCAGGTTCACAGCTGCAGTACTGACTATAGCGGTGAGCGCTTAAGAATTTTCCATTGTCTCAACTGGATTGCAACTGATATTGAACAGGGTTGTAGAGCTCCCGACTGGCTGTTTTTTAGTATGCCGGAAGAGACGCAGAAAACCATCACTTGACTTTTCATGTGGCCAAAAATGAGCCAGGATGTCGAAGGCATCGTCAAATTCGGAAACGTGCTCTGGAAAGCACACGATTCTGGAAATTGTGCAAACTTATACTATCGAGATCCTGGCCTTTGTAGATCTGATTGCACTATGAAGGAGTCTTTGTGTTTGCACTGGGAAGCAGGGAGGACCGCATGCAACCACGAGCAGGCAGATATTCGGGTGAAGACAGGTGATCCTCGGAGTGGATCCTCGAAACGGTGTATGAAAAGTACTCACGAGCAGTAGGTCGTCCAATCTGTCTGGAGAGACCCTGCCAATACTGACCACGCGAGCATTCCAGGTGTTAAGAGTGTATGGGAAAGTAGTGGGGTTCTATTCAGAGTCTTGGGTGAAAAGAGGAGGTAGCCCAGCCGTAAATAACGAATATTCCATACAGGGTAGTTGGGGATGGTAGTAAGGGATGCGGTTAAACTGGGAATACTAACGCATGCACTCAGGTCAGAGAATTCCCAAGTCAGCCCTCGAAGCGGGCATTTTGCCTCCGTTGATTGAACTCTCGGAGAGCTTCCAATTATTTTGGTCACAGTATGAAACAGGTTGGAAGGGCCTTGGTCAAAGTATTACACTAGAGGACGAAGATGAGGGTACTTCGGTGCCAATGCGGGAGACAGATCTCGAGGGTAAAAGCTGAGGCGCCCAAAGAAAGTGTAGTAGCTGAACGGATTGGCTGAGGATAGCAGAGCCGATCCTGTGGTTGATCGTGGAGTCGATCGTGAAGGAGCTGAAGGAGCCAGTTGTAGTTGTCTTGCTCACGATGGCTTCATTGTCAAGCGGGTTATGCGGCGGCTGTGAAGCTTCGGTACGCAAGTATGCGTCGAGAACCGCAAACCCTACAGATAGGAAATAGAGAGCCAAAAAGAGTAGCAGGCACGGGTCGGAGGTCAAGGATCGAGGGTCGAGGTCGAGGTTGAGATCGAGGTAAAGGTGTCGGCAATCGAGTTCAGATGTCGAGGTTGAAAGTTGGAAGTTAGAAACTTGTGCAAGAACCACTCGCAGCTTAGTACCTACCGATTTCCGGCTGTGCAATTACACGCGTCGACGGCTCATGAGCAAGATTCAGCACCTTGTCCCGCCCACAAAAGGTCTCTTTCACTTTCGCGTCCTGCCCTTAGTTTCAGCTCCCATCTTCGGGACGCCACTACTAGGGTTCCACAAAGCAAGCGATCACATCACAAACACTACTCCTCCGCGGCTAGACATATCACGTTGCTGGGCATTTGGATGAGGAGGCTTCCTGTGGCGATCAAACTGGCTGGTTTGTGCCACATTCTGAAAGAGGCCATGGCAAAGCTGTGGATGTGATGTCGCATTGAACAGAAGCTTGACGGCATGGGGTGGAAGTCTCCTCCTGTTCATCCAGAACTTGCAGACCAGCGCCAAGCACCGTATTGCCAGAGGGCTTTGTCTTGCAGCGCGGGACATGAAAACTTGGTAGACGCTTGTCTTTGAACCGGGACTCCTGAAGCAGTGTTGATTACACAAGGGCTTGGACTTGCGAGGGGGACGCAACGCGTGGAAATGGTGGTGGTGCAGATTGCAGACTCTCTCTCAACTCGCTCGCATTTTGGCTGTTTGTTTTTGACCTTCAGACATCCAGACGTGGCAGGAGAGGCGAAGCTACTTCCAGATGGCGGAAGGAGCAGATGACGCAAGGGGCAGATGACAGAATGAGCATCAGGCGGGTAGGTGCCTTCTCTCAAACCCAGGTGGGAAAGCGCAGCCTGGCAAGGACCTACCTTAGGTACGCACATACCAGTCTCAATGGATGCCAGAGGTACCTAGGTACCTAGGTAGACAGCCAGATCCAGTTTCTTGTTATCTCCACCGGCTCATCGAAAGTGGAAGGGTCTACTCACACTCCTTCTTTGGGGCTGCAACTCAACATTTCGTGACGCGTCATTGCCTTTTCCTCCTCCTTGCGTCATTCTCCTCCTCGTCATCTTCGACCCTCTTTCTTCTCAACGTTCCCCGTCAGTCTGTGCAGTGCGCTCCTCCGCTGGCTGACGAAATCGACGCCCAAATACACGCCATGGCAGTCTCTGCTCGCACGACACGGCTCCTACCGAATTCTTTCCGACTCTCGTCTCCCTACGATGCAACCGAGACCGCCCAAAGCCATCGATTTTCGCGACTTCGACAATTCAGAACCCCGATTTCTCCTACTCTTCCATTCTGCGGTTCTGGCATCCCGCACGAGGCAACTTTCCGACCTCAACCCCAATCCTACTACCCACACTGCTTCCGTTGCCGTCGGTCGCCCCTCGCAGTCGTCGCCAGAAGGCCTGATCAGTCAAGCTTTCGCAAGCCAGAGATCAATTGCCAACGATCCCCGGTCGGGCACTCGATGCGAATTCACGAACCTTCGAAGCATTAGCCCACGGCGTCTGTGTCGTCGACCCTTGCTATGTCCGACGCTTGCTCCCTGGCGACCTGATTGACAACCCCCAACCCGTGCTGCCGACGCAAACGGACAACGACCCGAGCCCTTTTCGTGTCCCGGCGAGAAGTTGGGGTGCGGCAAAGACGATCGAAAAGGTCTGCCGAATTTCCCCAGTGCATCTCTTGCTGATCATAGCTAACTACGGGCAGTCTTCCTTCCGCGCCCTACGCAAACGTACCCTTCCCAACCTCAATTGAGCGTCATCCCTCGACCTACTCCGTCTCTGTGCTTGCACGTCGCCATGCTGAGTACTTGTAGCACAAAGTTGGGACCAACGTCAACAGCACAGGCTTGGTCCACGGACAACGGCCACGGGTGTGACTATTCTAGTAACAAAATGTTGCTCTGCCGTTGCTCCTCCTGTGCTCGGATTCACCTCTGAGCTTTCTCCGCTTCGACAACACTGCCGCCCTCCAGTGAGAGACCACGACCTCTGTCTCGACAAGAACCTCTTTCAACCCTCACGACGCTCGTGCCGAGTTTCACCGCCTTTCATCCCTGTTTGCAGAGGCTGACGTATCGTTCTTCCACCGCCGTCCACTGACTCGAGTGCTTCTATCAGACGATCGAAGAGATGGTGCACCGCTACGGCCACCGCGGCCCATCAAGAAGGCCAGCGGCCGCACGCGACGAGACCGAACGACGAGACCGAACCGCCTCGCCGACCATCTTTTCGCCTACGAGACAATCAGCGCCGCGGTCCGGCCTGCAACGCCTGGCCTACGAGCCCGGCCCTTGCGGCAGCCCTCGAATAGCGGCTTGCGCGGGCTTGTGAGTCGTTGACACTGGCTATTCTGTCGCCAGTGCCGCCACAGTCAGCTTGCACGTCGCTCGCAGCGACGGCCATGGTCAGCAGGACTGGGCCGTCCCAAAGCAGCCCTTCTGTGTGGAATGTGCCGTCGCCCGGCGCGAGGGACTTGTTAGCATCTCCACTTGACTCCTCTCTGGTCCTCCCGGCAGTTTCCAAAGAGTGTCATGGGAACATCCAAAGACAAGTCTATCAGGTAAAAGCACAACAACTCTACCATTGGATACCTTTTAGTGACAATCTGGTTCACAGTGAGCCGATGGCAAGACATCAACGGGCCACTACCCTCCCAGAAGCTTTACAACGACGAGGACGCAAACCCGGGTCGACTGCTTCTGCAGATACTACGGACATCAAAATTCCAATCGGAGCTCGCGGAGCGCAAGTCACAGAGGCGTGAGAGGCAGCATAACAAGAGAGATGCCGGTTGTTCCGGGTTAGTGTTCTCGAGTGCGGATCTACCGTCGCCGTGATGGTGATGTTGGAATCGACGGCGTTGATTCATGGTTGTACAAACACACGGCTGATATAGCAATATCAATTCGTGGCTTGACTTGGCTCATTTCCAAGTTGAATTGCAAACACCCACACCACCCCAGCCTTTCACGAAGTCTTTGTAGACATGATATGGAATGTGTGCTGCTCTGATGCGTCTCGTGATAACTCCCCGGCGGCTTCTCCTCAACGGCTTGCGACTGTATGCATTCGAAGTTACGGGATTGCTTCCTCGAAAACCGCTGGATGCTGATGGACGGCCCTCGAAAGCTGATGCGCGTGCAGGCAAGGACATTGACTAGGTGGGACAGGAGAGACTTGGTGTTGGGAACAGCTCGGATTCATCGGGCGGGCAGTTGTAGGCACTCGGCCGCTAGGGCTTGTATGCGCTACTTCAGGCCGTCGCGAACCGTTCGCGGTCAATCAACGCCGAGGCTTGGCTTGTCCGTGTCGATGGTGGTGTCACTGCCGGCGGTAGCACCGTGAGATTGCTCCCAGTCAGCTGCTTACTGAGCGTCTCGCGCGGTCTGTGGAGGTGATGACTGCGTCGGACCATCGTCAACAGTATCCACTTGTGCACTCCACTCATAGTTTTTTAAGAGCACTCGTAGTTTTTTAAGAGCACTCATAGTTTTCTAAGATCACTCATAGTTTTTCTGGGCAGGTGGGCACTGACCCATGTGGATTTGCTGTCGCCGAACTACGGGAATCGCACGAGCTCAGACACACCGGCCCACGTCATGATCATGATGTACTCCAGTGCGCAGAGGAGACTGGGTGTTGTTCGCCGGCGCCGGGGCCCACGCCGTAAACGATGGTGGCAGTGACTTCAGAAATCGCGTCAATCTCCTTGAGTGGGTGACGAAGCCAGGCGGCCTCTCTGGTGTCTTTTGTCTCCCACGTATACTCCAGTTCATAGGCCGAGAGTGCGACTGATTGTGAACTTTCCAGATTCCAGCTTTAATACATTTATGACAGACAGGCTTGGGTGCCGCCACCTCGGAGAATGCGTGGTGATGGGAACTCGACGAAAGGATGCTCTGCCGCCGCCGATTGGCTCGCTTACCCAGCCAAGCAGAGCGGTGCACTCAGGCTGGCCTCCTTACCTTGGGCGCCCGGCTTCAACACCTTGGGCCGGAGCCCGTACGGCAGCCTGCAAATGGACCAAGGCCGCGAGGTGTGGGTGGTTTCGGCCGTCGGCACCGAGAGCCCTCACCTGCCAGACGCGTCGACACCCTTGGGGAAATTGACCAAGCGAATGCGCCGAGTCGTCTTCCGCTGCTGGCGTCATCAGGCGCACGGGCAAGCGAGGCAATGTTCGACATTCGGCGCAACTTGCGGTGTCGAGCAACAACGAGCACTGGAGAAGACTTGGGGGGCGTTCGGTGCCGAATTGGGGAGGTGGTTTCCAGGGATCCCGGCCGCGCGGCTTCCCCAGCTCCCGGAGCATCAACTGGGCTGTGAGCTCATCGATTCTACGAACGCAACGTCCACCCCAAGAGGCAAGCAGCACTCTCCCGCACTTGCCTCCGTAGCCCCTCCCTGCCTGCGGCAATTTTTCCCGGTCCCGAATGCGCGCAGTGCGGCAAGCCACCAGGCGAAAGCAGCGAGAAAGAGCCACACGCAGCATGGAGGGGTGATGGCACCATCGCCATATCCCTCTTGGAGACTGACAGCTTCGCCACCCCACCTCAGTGGCCATACACGGCCTCCCTACTTGAGGTAAGGTACCTACCCAGCATCATGCTTTCTCCACACGGCGATGCGCTTGCTGGCTCGTGCACCATGACGTGCAGCGCCGGCCCGGTCCGCCCCGCCAGACGAGACACAGGCTGGCAGGGTGTGCACAGACACGCGGGGCACTGTCGACGTGCCCCCAAATGAGGCTATTCCCAGCAGTCTTCTCCCGAGGTTCTTGCAAGCAATTACATCCCCCGAGGCAGTAAAGCGCTCCGCAAGGCTTCGGCCGACCGGGCACCGATCAATCAACCAACGTCACGTATTGCAACACGACTTCCAAGACACGTGGAGCGGGGCCCACGCAGCACATGCACAGCGGGCCGAGGCCACGGCACGGCCGCTTCCTCAAGGGATTCATTTGCCCAGGCACTTGGTGCAGGCATATCGCCCATCGCAGGGCAGAGCGTGCATCCCGTCTGCCGTACCTGCCCTGGGGCGGGTTCTTGGGTGCACTCCCTGGAGGGCTGGACCACCCACCCATGCGCGCCTTCTCTTCTCATCTGCCTTCTTACGTGCCTTCCAATCTGCCGTGTCTTGGCTGTCCACCTTCAGCTAGGTACCTAGGCAGGTACCAAGGTACCCAGGTAAGGTAAGGTAGGTACGTCCTGTTATCATGGAGGAAGGCGGCCGTCCACGTGTAAGGTCACCGCCTCGACCCACTGGGGCCTTCCAGGCGCGTCCATTCCCCAACATCCACGCATCAACAACATTCAACGTCCATCTCCTCTCCAGCAAAACATCTCTCCTAATGATCCCCGAAGAGCAGCAAGTCCGGCAAAGGATCGCCTGCTTCGAATCCACGCTATCACAGAGCCGGCATAGCGGATTCGACGTCTTCGCCAGCTTCCAAGCACTAGAAAGCGTCCTCACGACCGAGCCGTTCGAGTGCAACCTTTGCGAGTTTCGGAGCTGCCTGTCCGACAACGTCATCCCCATCCTGCTGCTGCATTATCCCCCCGACGCCTTCGCCATCACCACAAACAAGGCCAATATTTCGGGCAAGGTCGCCAAGGTCGCCCGCCGCTGGGGCATCACTCCCGAGCACGTGCTTTTCCTGGTGGGCTTTGATGTCAGCCACCAGGGCCAGCCGTTCTTCACCGAGCTCGTAAGGCTAGCGGACGCCTGTCCCGACCTAGCGTCTGCTGTCAGCCTTCTCTGCGAGCAGGCCCTCAACCGACGACGTACAAGCACCCGCACTCGCAGTTCCTCTGTGCCCTCTGGCCTGGTGAACGCGGACGTCCAAGCCGCCACGGCCATTCTCAGACCCCAACAAGCACAGGCAAAGAAGGCTGCCGCATCAAAGGCAGGACGCATACGAGCCAAAGAGTCTTCTTCCACGTCCAACCGCAGCAGTCCGTCGCCACCGTCTCCGGGACCCCAGACCCCTCAACAACCGTCACGCGACATTGAGCAGGGACGGTCAGCCACCCCAGAGCGCCCGCGGGGTCTTTCCGGCAACGCGTCTTCCCAGAATCGCTCGCAAGACATTGATCCTTTCGCAAGCCCAACGTCGAGCCAGCCTCTCGGCAACAGGACTCAGGATCAGACACAAGACTCCGACCCTTTCGCGAGCCCGACACCGAGCCAGCGTTCCAAGAACACGGACGAGTCGGATACAGATCTCCAGCCGTCTGGCTCCCCACGCGCAGAGCAACCTTCCATCGAGGACTTTGAGTATGAAGACGACTTCGTCGGCGGCCTGAACGACGATTTCTACGAAGACCACGAAGACCACGAAGACCAACTGCTGTTTCGGGGCGCGAGCGAGGAAACGCTGTGCACGCAGGCCTCGACAACCGGGAGCCAGCTAGCAAGAAACGACGAGAACGAACAAGCTCTCCATCAAGAAGCCCAATTGGACAGCCAGGCTGGTAGCAGAGGGACGTTCCAACCACACGTCCGGGAGTTTGGCCAACACACATACCCAAGCGACCCCAACGACGCCTTTTACGTCTACAAGCACATTTCAAACACCATGGATGCCGATAATTCGAGAGCAAAGCGGCAGCGAAGAGCCGATGAAGAACAGAACGGCTACAGGCAACTTTCGGACGTGCTCCTTGATGGAGTTCGCGTTCATGGTTCATGGATTAACACGGCAATTGGAGATATTTGCGACGCCGCTGCACTGTCATACATCGATTCTGCCACCATGGAGAGCATCGTATACGATGGCCAGAAGCCAACCCGACGGCTGGCAGAGTTTGTGTTGGACAGTCCCACCACGTTGCTTCCCCTTAACCTAGGCGGAACCCACTGGGTGCTCGTGGTCGTGACACATGATACTGTCAACCAGGCTCACGTCGCTCTCGAAATCGACTACTACAACCCATATCCTTCCGCTATGTGGGACAACGACACACAGAAGTACGTTGATACCTTTGTGAAGACCTTGATGCCGAAGACAACGCGAGTTCAAAGAAGGATCGCGAGGCGTCTATGTCCGCTGCAGGGTAACAATGTGGATTGCGGCATCTTTGTTTTCATTGTCGCGACGCATATCATTTCGGACACCAAGCTTCCTTTCGAACCGTCCGTCAAGCTTTGGCGAAGGATCCTGGGGTTGCTTCTGGGACTGCAAGTCTCGGACTAGGAGTCGCTCATCCCAAAACAACGGACCCAAGCCGCCAGGCCTCCCGTCCGACAACCATCAGAAACACCCGAAGCTGAGACCAACGAAGAGATGTCACAGAGGTACCGGGACTTGATGGAGCATGAACGTTGGTGCCGGGAAGAGAGAGACCTACTTGCAGAGCGGGTAAAAGGACTGGTCGACATGCAGTTGAACACACTTGACGCGATGCAAGTCCTCAACACCCTCAGTAAGCTGGCCGACGGCCGCCTTGACAACCTCCAAAGCCAACTATCTAGGATTGCCTTGCTTGAAGAGTACGGACCAAGACACCTTCCAGGCGCAGGAGACCCGAACGGGAAGCTTTCTGGGGACTACGAAAAGGCCAAAATCACGTCCAACAGGCTCCAAAATGCCCTGAAGGAAGTGCAGGGTCTGCATGATCAGCTCGTGGCGCTCGAAACACAGATGGGTCAGACCGTCGACTTACTTAGCGGATTAAGAAATTGATTACACGTGTGGGCGAGAGTTGAGGGGGTGGGCACATCGCAAGAGGCACGATTAGATACACAGTCAAAGAAATCAGACGGCGAGAGGCGTACGGCGTGCCGCAGTTCATCACTCGCGGTAGACATTACAAGGACCAGCAGGTTTTGGTCGGCAGTATCAGGGCGTTGGGCGTCGTCCCGTCGGGCGCAGGCATGTTTTTCCAGGTCATAGTATTAGATTCATGGTGTCATGCACGCGTCGTAAGCTTCGGGATTTTGTTAGTCTATCCTCTAATCCATCAATGTTGCTCCCGAAGCCTTCACAGTCTCCCTCTGTGCCACGGACGTGAACATGGTGCACGGGCTGGAAGCCCGTTGGACGACCGCTTCTGAGGTGCGCACGACGCCAGGGAGCCAACCATGACGATGGCATCGTGTCCACCGACTACCCACCCCCGACAAGAACAATTCTAGATGATGCTTGCGCGACGGCGACGGCATGGACCGAGTAGCTCTGGCTGTCTTGCGTCTTTGGGTCAGTATTCAATTGGCTCCTCTGCAGAGGTGGCTGGTGAGTATTATGGCAAGTTTGCCGGGGCTGCAGATAATAGTTGGGCGACAAAATGGTCCCGGGGAACGGAGTGTAAGCGCGTCGTGGGGTGCGGAACCGTGCAGCCCCTACACGAGGATTTCTCTCCGGATGCATCGGGTGACGACCCGCGCGAGAGCGGGCGGGCGGTGCATCCGCGCCGTGTGGGCCAGCAAGGGCATTTGTGAGGGCACGTGATAGACTATGAGTGCTCGTGGAAAATCTATGAGTGGGGTGACGGCACGTGACAGACTATGACTACTCTTAGAAAACTATGAGTACCTCTGCTGGTGCCAGGTACCTGGGCTGGGCGTGATGCCTTACGTCAGCACGGGTTGGGGCGGACGCGTCCGTTTTTTTAAGACCGTCATCTCCACACCCTCGAAGACGCTCAACAAAGCAACGCTTTTTGCATGTCATCCCCCCGCGCAGCAGACGACGAACCCGGGCCCATGGGATATGCGCCTTCGGCATCGCAAACGCTCCCTCCGCTGATTTTCTGTCCCCTCGGAACCAGTGCCTGAATGCCCCTGGACTGGTTCGTACCTCGTCGTGCCTGTGCATGGGAACGTTGCATGCCTCTCCGTGGTCTGCTCTCTTCTTCATCTTGTTGTCTTCCAGCCAGTATCATCATGGTCAACACCTATCGCCAGGCCGACGTCCCAATCGCAGCTGATGTTCTGGTCGCCGATGCCCCGGGCTTTCAGGACACGCGAATGCTGATGGAAGGATTCCTCGTCCAGTCCTGATTTTCCGGGACATGCACCGGGCTTCGAGCTGCACCTCCCAAAATGGTTAGTCTGTCAATCTTCACTTCTCGCGCCACCTGCCTGACCTTTCCAGCTTTGCTGACCTTTCATTCTGCATGGCAGCCTTCACATCCCGACACAGCAAATCTCTCCCACTGCGATCTTCTCCGACCACGAACCTCTCCGACCATACCCCTGGGGCTGCGAATTTTTGCTATCAGTCGTCAGTTCTATGGTGGTGTTCCTTGTGTGCCAATTTACCTGGGCTCTGGGGGCCATTGTCCTACACCAAACCGGCGATGGTGATTATCCTGGCAGCAACGCAGCCAGACAAAGGATGTCCAAGGGGCCATTGAGTTCTCGTACGGTCTGTCAAGGGAGTCGGTCTACAAGTCGCTGCACCTAGGCCCACAGACTGCAGGCCTCCTTGCCAGAGTCCTATTGCCTCCCGGCCAGCACAATTGCCTCCCGATTCCTGGCCAGCTGGGTAGCCTTTGACCACGGCCGGCTGTCATCAGAAACCTCGTCACTTTGGTCGAGGCTGACACTGACAATGTCGCGGTCACCATGCTGCCTCAACTACTGCCTGCCCTTTCCTTGCCTAGCCTCTGTCTGTCTCGTGCTCCCAGTCTCCCCCAACTGGTTGACTCTCGTGCCTCGATGAACTTTAAATACCAAAACCTCCGTTGATTTGCCGACGATTCATGCTTCTCCCGCCTGGATGGTTGCCATTAAACGCCGACACCGAGCGTCGTCGATGAAGCCTTGGACTCGGAGTCTGGGGATCCGTCCAGGATCGGGCCACGTCCACGCCAGGCCAAATGGAGCCTCAGGCTCCACACAGCCACACAGGGCAATGCCGTGGCTGACCCGCCAAATCTCAGCCCGCCCCGCCACACCTCAGGGCAGCCAACCGGAGAATTGCCGGGCATTCTGAAATGACGACATACCGTCGTTGCAACCAGAACCGCGAACACGTGGGGGCCGACTCAACCAAGCTCCATTTGACACCAACAAAACCACGACTGCACCAATTCGTCTTGCGGGAGACTCGATCGGATCGGCCCGAAGGACCGTCGGTGCTACACCATTCGCGATAAACAACATCAATTCACTCACAAGCATGGCCAATTCATGAACTCGCAAAACAAGGACTCCTGCTCTGCCTCAATTGCATCGTTGCTCTGTTTCGACCAACCGACGACCATCGCCGAAGACCGCTCGAGCAAGCCACCTCCCATACATTTTGCTTCTAGCCAAAGGACTTCCACGGAAGCCCTTGCCATCGTCGGAATGGACCCGTCCAAGCGCACACGGTACCCAAAACGTCACGTCTCCAATGCTTGACCAACCCCTACTACAACAGGTACGCACATTTCCACTCGGTCCATCAGGAGACACACTAACACGACTTCAAGTCCCTGCAGGCCGACGAGACCACGATGGCGACACGCAAACTCCTAACGACCAAACAACCCCACACCATCCCTCTGCCCCTGCCACGATCCAGCCGACTCCCAGACCCATCCGTCGCTAGCAAAATTGCCAAGCAGCCCGCCATCTTCGCCCAAGAAGGATGAATGACAGAAACACCGCAACGTACCCAGCGCAGCCGCCATCATCAAGTAAAGGCCCAGGTAGCGATGGAAGCATGTGACGGAATCGTCAAGTTCCGCCGCTGTCGGGATGCCGGACATTGGAAGCTTCCGCCGCACCCCAGCCTCGGCCTCGTCCTGAGTCGTGGGAGCCTGCATTGGGACGAGGAAGTCCTGGAGGATGTTGCGCTGACGCATCGGTCTGGGCCTGCGGCCGAGGGTATTGGGGTTGGAGTGGTGTTGTCTGTTGATTTTCTGGTTGGACAACCTGGGCTTATGGCTGGGCCAAACGTTGGAGCTCAACCCCTGCCTCCTCTTGGGGCTGCTGGGGTGCCCCGTTGGCCGTTTAGGCGTCGGAAGCCGTGGCATTGCCAGGGGGCGTGGAACCGTCAGGAGGCATTGCGTTCTCAGAGGCAGTTTGGCCCATTGGCTCCATGTCGACTGGACGGATGAGTATGGGTGTGACAAGGTGACAATGAGGAACTAACGTTGTTTTGCAGGAACGAAGTAGAGTGATTGATGATGGGAATGTTGCTGTTGGCTTGCGGAGGAAGGGTTGGTGGTTACCTGAGCTGCAGGTTCTAATAGGATGAACGACTTGTGGGTGGCGAGAACTATTCTCAAGTGCCTCCTCTGCTCAAGATCAGTCCCCCGGGCAGAAGTCGAACAGGCTGTGCTCATCCGCAGCCATGGCCAGCTGCAGAGCCACCAACCCCATATCTCAGTCAGTGCCTGAGACCTGAAAGGCCAACGGAACACTTGCAATGGTGTAGTGGCGGTGGTGATGCTTATGCTGCTGCCGCCTCCGGGAGACAAGGGCGGTCAGAGAAGCAACAAGAGGTTTTTTGCATGCCGGGATGAAAGCAGCCACCTGGGACCCAAAAGAGCAAGTTTCCTGCCACAAACGAACCAACACTGCAGTCTGCAGATGACTGACTGGGTGCCTGAGAAATCAACACTGTAGATGACTGGGTGCCTCAGGATCCCATCCAATCCCATCCTATGCGCCTTCCACCCAAGCACCTTCACACCCTCACAGTCCCATTTGCCATTCACCTTCCGCCAACAAACACTCCAACCCCTAGCCCATTTTCTTCCACCACAACGCAGTGCACTCTTCACAACCCAAGCACATTGCCATCTCCCACACCACAAAGAATCACACCGCAAACACCACCACCATGAAACCAGAGCAGCAGCTGAGCGATCTCACTAGAAAAGGTTGACCCCTGGCTTCACCCTCAGCTCGAGCTGACCGGACTCCAAGAGCCAGCCAAGGTCACTCGGACACTTGGACTCGGAAGGGAGGGGGAGGATTCGAAGATGAGGGCACGCGTGCGTGGGCAACTGCGCCATCTATCAAGGCAGCTGGAATGGCGGCACACCGCCAGATGAGCTCAATCTTTTCTCTTCCGCAGGATAATTACTCAATTTCACATACTTGGTTGGGCCTTTCGCATCGGCCGTCACCTGTTGTCTCTCTCAAGTTTTCTCTGTGTCATGGATCGACGTTGTTCATGTAGCATCCATTCAAAGAACAGCCTCTTCCGACGCTTTCGCCCGCGGGAACACTTTGCCAAACCGAAAACACATCGTGCCCAAGTCCAGGCGGCAACATATCCCAACACAGATAACCCCGTCTCAGACGACCCTCGATGCAGCTGACCGGCCGCCAGCCGCTGCCCAGTTTTGCCGCACGAGACTCGGATTGCGGTATCGAGCGGACGCCTCGCTCAGCTGGGAAGGTTTGACGCAACCCTCCCAGTCGACGGTGAAAAAGACCTTGCTGTGCTCAAGATGGTGTCTGAGAATCCGAAGCAAATGCTACTTGTCTCGTCTCTCGCCTAGAACTTGACGGCGGTCGTGGGCCGTAATGTACCCAGCCTAGGATTCGAAGGCGTCCCCCTGCATGGTTCTCTCAGGCTCCCAGGTCTCGGGCCATTCGCGGCCGTGGGACGGATCCCAGGCGATTCTCAGCTAGAGCCTTGTGGGGTCCATCGGGTCGACGCGGTGGCCTGTTGTACCGGCTATAGACCACTTTCCATCTGTTGGGTCCTCTGCGTCTGCCTCGGAAGCTTCGGAGGTGAGATCGAGCTGGCTGTTGGACCCGTCGGTCGCGTCGGTCGAGACGGTCCTTGGGTGCTCGGCATACCGGGGGTTTGGGGTGGCGTTGATGCCATGGGAGCCTGCACGAGGAGTCTTGAGCCACGCGAAAAGAACCGGGACAAGGGTGACGTTACCTCGTCAGCGGCAGTCTCGGGCGTCTCGCGGCGGTCGTGGCAGATGCCATAGTGGCGTCGGTAGAGGAAGCAAAGTTTGAGATGCGGGGTTCGAACAAATTGAGGCTCCGAAGGAGTCGTTTCGATCGTCGGCGCGTTTGAAGCTTCAACAGCGTGGAGGTTGACGGTCGGAAGGCGTCTCAGGGAAGATGCAGCGTGCAAGACGGGCAGGCACTTCTGTCCTCGGCCCCGGGGCGTTGAGGAACCTTTCTTGGGCAGGTGGGCTCTGTGCAGCCCGTCGACCGTTGTGTTATTGCCGTGCCGACTGATTCCAGTGGTAAAATCCGGTAGGAAGGCAGATGGGAGAAATCGGGCATCGCTCCTGCGTTTGTGCAGCTCATCCGGACTTGCATTACGTCAGCACAGTGCGAGCAATGCGTCTGTTTTTGGCTCGCCCCCCCTGCGTGGGATGGTTCCTTGTTGAGTGCAGTTGCTGAGGAATGGCAGGTGGTGAAATCGGCAGCTGCTGAAATTTCAAGATCGGACTGTCAGGCACCTTCCACAGTGGAACAACTCGCCAAAGTGATCAAGCTTCAACTGCCACAACTTCGACAGGCAGGCAGGTGGGTTCAGGCACAGCTCCATTGTCTTGCATCTCGGTGCCGCATCACACTCGCAACCTACGAGACGTTCAACTGCATCAGCACAACGCATCCATCCATCCTGTCGCCCACCCAGTACAATCACTCCTGTCCACTCAACTGCGCGTCCACTGCGAACCCATTCTTACCTGCCTGTCTTGTTGAGAGACGGTATGACTGAGCTGCACCGCAAAGCCGTCCCGAAGCCGTCCGCCGTTAAGTTCCAGTGCGGAGCCGAAGTTTCACCAGATAAGAGCGCTATGTTTGTAAGTATTTATACGGAAGTATCATTGAAATCACAATGTGTTGCAAATGCAACACGCCCGATGTTCTGTCGACGGGGCCGCCAAGACGCATGGCCGACGGATTCTTCACGCCCATACCCAAGGCCGCCGAAGCCTTCGTCCCGGAAGCCGCGGTGATTAAGGGGCAGCTGAAGCTGTTCGCATGTGTCGCGCAGAAGGTGAAGCCGTTGGATGTTGCGTCTGGGGACACCCCCATGGACACGATGCTCTGAGCCCTGCACTCTATGGCCAGACCAAGTTCATTGCGGGCGAGGAAAAGACCTTTGTCGGCGCGAAAGTGACGGAGATGATCATGATGCTGTTTGAACTCTCTGTTTGAGAATGCTTACTCTGTCACAAGTTACATGCCATCAGGCTCCATCTTCACTCACGTCATCCGAGGTAACCTATGAGGCTTCAATGCCTGACACGATACAGCTCCAAGGGTTTGGATTCTATGTGACGGACTTACAAACTGGATAAGTCTCAACCTGCCACTCTAAAATTCCCAGCCGAGTCTCTCAATAATGCTGACTGAATAGACCTCATGGGAAGCTTACCATACGCAGCCCAACATTCTTCCGCAAAGCGAGCCCGGTGATTTTCGTCGTCACTTCCACCTCCGACCTTCAGAACCATTCTGTTGGAATAGAGGCATGGGCAGCACTTCGCTGTATAGCCAACAGTTGCCTTTCCTGCCAACCTGGAACTCACAGTGCTGCCCACGTCCGCGCGTAGCATGTGTGTTGGAAATTCTGCTCTCATGAATCAGTTTCTTCCCATCTGCTTAGCTGTGTTGTTGCGCTTCGTTCGAGATGCGGAGACATAAGTTGACACATTTATAAGAAACTTACTGCCATGAGCAGCATACTCAAACCTTTGCAACGGGGATCAAAGCTAGTATCTCGCGCAAATGACTCAGGTTAGACCAAATTTATCAGAAAATGGCCGTGCATACGGAAGAAATGAGCTTCGCCAGATCGATGAAAGATACGATGAATCTCAAGCTGGCCTTCGGTGAAGTGGACTGCTCATCGGAAAGTGATGTGATGCTTAAGCGTTCGAAGCATGGAATCGCCTGACGTTAAGTCTGGCATCATACAATAGAAGTATCCGGCGGCAGGTCTATGCTACACGTCCTGTCTAGCGCGATCTTGGTCTTCTCTCGTTGCATGTATCGAAACCTTGCTCATTGGTACTACTGCCAGGTTGCGGTTTCTCATTGGCTGAACTCCGTCCATCGTAGCTGTCATCGAGGGGAAAGCAGGCTTTGCAAAAGCCCTACTTGACATGCGCCGTTTTGTTGCGCTTCCCTGGATGTCACACTTTGGACCGATCGAACCGATCATCTAAGCAGAATTGATTGAGCCACGACTGAGTTGCCGGCGGTGATTAGGGTCATTCTGCCGATGCCGGTGACTTTGAACATCATGATGATCTCGCTGAGCCGTCTGGGAGGCAATGTCCGGTTTTTTAGACCGGGATTAGTTCAAGCTGGGGATACTGGAGATCGGCCCAGGCCTCAGGCTGCGCGTGAAAGGACCAGGAATTTGGCTTCGGGCTACGTAACTTCATCCAGAATGCTCCAAGTGATTAGAGTCTAATTAAGCATTATATCTGAAGCGGAAGCACGGTTTTGAAGATGCTTAAGTTTATGACTTCTCATTCTGCTATCATTTCCTCACTTCTTATGGTCTAGAGCTGGGCAAAGAGGTTATACGGTGTAATGGAGGCCCAGGGTCTCTTGTAGATAGTTTGACGAGGGGTGGAGTTGTTGCTGTTGTGGAAGTGCCTGATCTGTGGTTGTGGCCTGTCTATGATGATGATGTGAAGGAGAAAGTGGCCTCCGGGACTGCTGTCGATATGGAAAGCTCCCGTTACCCTAGCAGCAGGCTGAGAAATGGACATGTCAGTTGCTACAGTCCTGTTGCCTTTGGGCTTTGCCAGAACGCCTCTTGACTCACGAGGTTGTTTTCCGAAGTTGGGGGAGTCTGTGCTGTCTTGCCATGGTCCCCGCCAACTGACTGTCCGCTACCTAGGTAATCAAACAGCGTCATGCCATGTGGGACCATTGAGCTGCGTGCCATCGGTGCAACCTGATTAGGGCTCGGAGTGAGATATCTTTTCTTCGCTGTATCCTCTAGTTTAGTGCTCTGTGGTTTTCTGGAGTTACGAGTTATATATTAGGTGTGAACTTGGAATGCGAGGAAGCAGACAAGGCCTGGCATGACCTACTGATGAAGCGATGAAGTAATGAATGGATACTCGAATGTTGCCGTGGTATCCGATGAATATTACCCACCAGTTAGACATGCCATTTGTGACGTCCATATGGAGAGAATCAGCGTCATTTCAGGAGACTAAATTAGCGAGGGCCGATTACCAGACATCTTGCTTCCTCTGCCATCAGATCTCTATTCATTTATGGCAGAAGGCCTCAACTGGAAGTCCTCAAGTGACCGATGTGAACAATTCTGTGCGTATTTTTAATAAGAAACCTACACTGTTGTTTGAGATTCAAAGGGTGTAAAACCAAAGACTTTAAAATCCGCGAATGTCTGTTCTGGCTGAAGAGCAGTCATGGCACTTCCAGTGTAGCCGCCGCATGACGGTGCTGCTGCTGGGCCAGACGACCTGAAGAGCAGTACCCTCTTGAGGTACCGAAAATGGAAGTGAAATGGAAGAAGCACGGAGAAGCAATGGCAGCATCTTGTCGGTGGTATGATGTTCACTAGTAGGGGCTGAGAGTCAGCCTTGTTTTGGTTGAGCGGAAACACCCCTATGTTGAGGCGAAGGATCTCATCATTCCGACCATGTGTGTGAATCCGGACCCTTGTGTGATTCCGGATCTGCAATTCTACACCTGGCTGTAATTCCGGACTTGCATTACAGCTGGATGTTCCCACACAAGCGGGATGACAAGATCTGACTGCCGCACTGGCTACGAGAAGCATGTCCCAATAAACTAACGATGATTTTATAGAGAAGCCCAAAAGGAACGTCGTATGGACCACAGCGCATGGTCGTTTTCATCTGATGGGCGACGACAATAGCAGGTCTTGTTCAGATTGGCAGCGGCATGGAGGCTCTTTGTGTTTCGGTTCTTCATAGGTCAGGACTTATGGACGCACCGAGTTCCTGAAGTTGAGAGTGGAACCTGTTGAAGCCTGCATTTGTGTTCGGTATTCGTTGATGTATGTCTCTCTCGGGCTTGACGTGTGAGAAAAATGACGTGTGGAAACTTGAAGTGCCGACGGTTGTTCTACTGGTGGAGGGCACCTCTCAAAGCCTCTGAAGTGGGGATTCGCCCTCGAAAAGCTCGAGTATTATGGCAAACGAACTCCGTCACGCACTTACCGGTTTGTGAAAGGCATTGATGTGATAAACGACTTCATGGAGACGAAGACGGCATATCCAAAATAAGGAATGTGAAAACCAGCCACTGAGTCCTAGAGACGTAAAGTAGAGCCTGCCACATTTCGACCCGCTCTTGACCCCGAGGATGGAAACGACGCCAAAACATTTATGATATATGAAACCGTTCTGTCATCAGAGTCGTTGCCAGATATCACGTCTCGTAATGAAGGTAACTCCACGCGTATGGATACATAAGAGTCCCCCCCTCTTTCGCACCATTGAAAGCCATGATTGCATCTGCAGCAACGGTATTTATAACAGTGCCGTTTGGACTGAAGATGACTGGCTTGCAGGATTGGGACGATTGGTGGTGGTGCGCGCAGATACTCCAGAGAAGAGGAGTACAGGGACTACCAAGTCCAAAAGCAAGTTCCGGCGTCCAGAAATGAGGCAGATCTTCTGCCATGTGGCAAACAGTGAGATGTATTGAATACAGGACGGCGGGGGGTGTCCCCGTGGTGAAGTAAAGTAAGAAGGCGGCTGACTTACCTGGCCAAACGAGCAAAGCATCTGAGAGCGAAATGGTTGGTTGGATCTTTTGCGGATATAGAGAATTGGTAGATAACGCATTAATTAATATATAAACGACGTTTTGAACGTCTCTTCCTCGCAGAGATTGCTTCTACATATGAATAGTCATTCGGACAAAGGGAGTGATTAGCACGGTATGGGAAACAGTGTGTTACGAAGTAGTAATTTTGCTTGTAGTCGCGATGGTAAAGACTTGCTCCGAAGTTGGTATTGGATGTTGTTTCTCTGGGTTTATATCCTAGAGGATGGATCTGATACATGAACGGCTGATGTGGAGGAGAGTGGTACTGCCGCTTCCTGGAACACCTGTTGGACTTGTCAGAGTCAGATTCAGAGCCAAGTATGATGCTAAGTACATGGTTGTGAAGACGTCTATCTGATTGCATCGAATGCACAAGTCTACGATATTAGAGCTATACTTTGTTTATGGCTGGGTGAAACCGAGCAGAAGGGGATAGTGCTAAAGCTGCTGTCAAAGAAAAGAAGGGAAAGGGAAATATGTGGGGTTACCGATCATACTCTAGTACTGCTGGCATATCACGATATCACGTTGTGGTATGATAAAACTATATATTGAAGCACCCAGCATACGGATGCCACCCTTGTATGCTCCCTCCAATGACACGCATTGCCCAAGAACCTCAAAATCAGCCAACAAACTAGCCGTCCGCCATATTGAACCGAAGAACTCAACCTTCACCGTCCTTACAAAGAATATCTTGCAGCGTTTGGTCGAATAAGTCTTCCTCACAAGTCGAATTATTCTCTTTGGCGCACGGGGAACTTGGAATGAAACTCGTCATATCCGGGCCAGTTGAATTCAAATTTATCCTATGCAGACTGTCAGTCAGATTCAGACAGCAGGATCTACTCTGATTATCTTTTTCTTAGCGAGCAATGGCAAACTTCAAGTCCAGTCTTGGCTGTGAACGCTATCACGTACTGAGTTTTGGAGTCCTGGGCAATTGGTAGCTTCAACTATCATGCCGACACTGTACTTCGCACGACCGGGTTAGAGGACCGGGTTTGTAGACAGACATAAATCCGTCCGAAACAGTGACTGAGAAACCTGAGGGTGCTCCGAAGCCATCCTTAGATACCCCAAGTTTGGGAGCCATCCTTGGAATCATACTCATTTGGCGCCTGATATCAACATCGAAGGGATTGAAGCAACTGTCAAGATAGCTGGTGAGACGAGCCAGCCAAAGGAACCTGCCAAGCGCCGACTTTCTAGCACCAGGATTAAAGAATGCAACCTCAAGGACATATCATCAGCATGCATCATGGAAGGGCATCTGATGTCAAGGTCAGGGCTAGCAATTTTGAACGGGACCGTCCACTACGCAGAATGGCGTACGCTCTACCGCCGCATGTTGCCCTCCACTTTCTGTGCAGTGCATAGAGGGGCCTCTGGGTTACCAGTTGTGACGTCTGTGTAGTGAGGCTTGGTGTTGAAAAGCAAAAATGTGATGGTTTGCCGAGAATTAGGCCCCCGCCGAAGTAGGTACTGCGTCAGTCGAGGGCGGTTGTGCATATTGGCCCCCTTGGTCGTGAAGCGACTCTTTCAATGCTAGTGAATGATACTGCCCTGAGGTCAATCTGCAACGAAGAGGCCGAGAAGGTTAGATAGAGGATATTTTGATACCAGGCTGAACTTTTCGATAATAGGCGGCATCGTCACTGGTGGTACTCCGTTGGATCGTGCTCGCAGTCTCGTTGCAGACCCAGTTAGCGATATGCCTGTTGCACCCGTAGATCCCAGAGTATAGCACCAAGATGATCGGTTGCAAACACGGTTGCTGTTGGAAGGCGATGTGGAATGCGACAACTGTGTGCAATTGAGCCCGTTATTGGGAGTTGGAAATGGATTGTCTGACAGAAAGGTTGAGGATTAGAAATCTGAATATCTAAACGTTCGAACCTGTCCCCCTTTGGATCATCTCGGTCTTATTTGACACTGAATTTGTCATAGGTTCGGATCTCCCGAGGGGTGAGATGAGGGTTACGATAGATGGAATCTCAGTGCAGATATAAGGCGAGTTAATAATATCAACAGATGGGCTGAGAGGTTCCCGTTTATTCTCCCTGAGCCCGGAAGATGCGTGCTTCCGCGTCTGATTTCTCTTTACGTCGACTATTAGGGCACGGATTCCCATTCAATGTTCTCTAGACGCACCTGTGTATGCATCCTGGTGTCTTTGGTAAAGGATCCTTGGATATCCTCATCCCTAGGGCAAACATAAGGAAGAGACACGTGGGCCGGGCTGCTATTAAGGCTACATCGGTAACAATGTTTGGGCAGCCGGAGAATGCTAAGACCTATGACCCAACCCGTGCGGAATGTCTCTTAAATTTAATTTGGAGTGCTTTCACGCTTGTCAAACTACAAGAAACGTGCAGAGTTGATCAGTACGCTTTCTTAGGCTGGCCATTGAGGTTTCTCTGTGATCTATCCCGGCCCTCGTAAATGTCTCCCGCCGTCAGAGTCACACAGCAGTCAAAGGAACCATGCTCGCAGGCGGTAAACTTCGAAGCGAAATCAAAAATGAAACCTTGCAAAAAGGGGGAAAAAAGACCGCCGGTCACGCTTTGCGCGCGATTGCATGATGAGAGCGCGTTGACTGAGAATAGCGCGCTGTATCTCATCCCAAGCTAATAATAAGTGGCAAAGACGTGTCCAGACGCTTTTGCAGGGCCAAAGATGAGGAGAGTAAGTTCGAGTTAAGTAGATAAATCTGGATTTGAGAACCAGGCGAAGGACCCCTGTCGCCTCGGTCGTATCTCAAACTTCATTTGTCGCAGAAAACTGCTGGTCTGTTGGGGAGGAGTGAGGTGGGGCAGCTACAAAAAATTCGATGAAATACAGGGGCAAAAACATCGAGTTTTTTGTCATTAGTGGATACGTGCCCTGCAAGGCAACCCATAGCCAGGAATCTTTGACGTACACCGACTCGCAACACCAGGAACATTTTCGCTCAAAGGGGGCTGTGGTATTCGGAAGCCACCGATTCACAACCCGTCTAAAGAGTTGGCCCTGTTCTCATTGACAAAGACAATATGAGAGCAAGCGGCCGCCGACCTTCGAGTCCACAAAGCGCACGTCTCGATGCAAGACAAGAAAAGCAAGAAAATGATGACAATCAACTTTGTGTTTGCCACAATACCAACAGTTCTTTTCAATTGCGGCTCACTGACTGCCCAGGGCTGGCGGGCCGGCGAGCACTCGGTCCCGAGACCGCAGGGCCTCACACAGGTAGGATATGTGGATGAGCTCAACGTAAGATGTATTTCTAGAGTCAGCCGCACCCTACGCGGCATTTCTCGGCTCAATCGCTGCCTCAAACCAACTGGCAAAGTCTTCTCTAGACCATCTTCCAAGCCTGCGTAGACAAGCAATAATCTTGTAGCATCCGTGCACAGTATCTGAGGACCCGATGGAAAACCCATCCCAGACAATCTACTACTTCGTCAGCGGAAACCCCATGCATATCAAAATGACCGAGGCTCACCAAGTTATCCGGCGTGTACTGAGCAAAATCAACAGTCCACACGGACCCATGCACCAAGACGAGCGGCAGGATAGGTAGCACTCCAGCAGAGGGCAGCCGCTCCAGGTGACGGAAGTGAGCCCGTGCCCATGTGGCGAGCTGCACCCGGCCTGACAACGGTTTCTCATTGGCGCTCTTAGTTTCAATCGAGACGGTGACTGGTGTTGCGGCTCTGTCCGGCAGGTTCACGTGGACAATAGGGTGGTTTCGTGGGCCCGGCTGTCTGTAGGCTTGGATGCTGTTCGCGAGTGTCGTGGTGGCGTCCGGGTTGAGGACTATGGCGTAGTCTACTTTGGCGTTGCGGACGAATTCGTCCCTTTCGCGGAAGTCATCTAGAACACTGCAGCATGTGCTGCTGCAGTTAGAACACGTCATCGCAGCTGCGGCGTACATGGACTACTCACATGTTGCGGAACGAGACGCCGCTCTCGTCTGCGAGCGCGAGCTCCAGCAGCTGCGAATGCACCATGTCATTCCAGCCCGCCTCATGTTCCATCGTTTGCTTGCACAGCGTTGTGTTCTTCTCGATTCTTCGTACTCTCATGTATGTGTAGGTATCGGTCTCGATCGTTTCCTCGTTGTGGGTGCCCGTCGTTTGTGGGTAGAACCATGCGTCTTGGGGCTGGCTCATCCAGTTGGAGTCACGACTCATGCGATCCTTCGAAAGCAAATGGTCAGCCAGATGCCCCCAGAGTGTAAAGAAAGGGATTCATATTCGAACCTTGACGCTGTGAGGGATTACAGGGCCAGCCGTTATGGCCAACAGATCGCGCATTAGGGGTGTGGGGGACCGGTCTTTGAGGTTGCATCGTTGAAGGGGATGGTCTGAGGTATCCCGCAGCTCGCCCTCCCGCTTCTTCGGGCTGGACGCCCCAGAGGGCGCGTCCGATGTGTCGGAGACGGATGAGACATCGGACGTTGTCGGGGTTGTGGCGGAGGAGTCGTCGAGAGAGCGAGTTGCTAGGAGACGGTTCGTGAAAAGAGTTGTCCCAGGAGGACGTGGTGTCGCGTCGAGATCGGTCGCGGCGTCGGCAGAGTTGGGCTTGCGCTTCTTTTGGGGGCTGGGTGTCTTGAACATGAAGTTGAAGGCTTCGAAGCTTTCGTCGATTGGCTTGTCAAATACGTCGTACGCATCGGCAACCTCACTGAGGTGCGAAATCCAAGCCTCGATGAAGGCCGTGGCAGATGAATCGGAAGGGGTGATGTCGACGCAAGCCATACTTGGATGACGAACTGGGAGACCGGGTATGGCGAAGGATGGGTTTGGGGCTACGGCGTTATCTTCACGGACTCTTTTTTTTTTTGTTGGGGGGGGGGGGGGGGGGGGGTTGGTTTTGTTTTTTGCAAGGTGCCAGCCCATTGCCAAACCAACCCGGGTGGGCTGACGGCATTACAAAGGGACCCCCCCCCCACCACGTTATTT
>JAOWMA010000063.1:139769-176926 GCA_025962755.1 Colletotrichum tropicicola
CGCCCCCCCGCCCCCGCCCCGCCGCCCCCCCCCCCCCCCCCCCCGCGCCCCGGCCCCCGCCCCCCCCCCCCCCCCCCCCCCCCGCCGGTTTTGGTTTTGGCAAGGTGCACTGCCGTTGCCACAGCAACGCTGGTGGGCTGACGTCATTTGCCATGGTCCGGCACCGCTCCAGGTGATTGGTACTGAAGCCTGTGCAGGGGTGCGGTACCTAATGTGGTGTTGAATTAAGCGCTGGTACAGTGGGGTGCCCACCTGTGCGCGCGCCGCGATGCGTATCCCGCGATACACCCTTTTTCGTTCAAACCACTACAGCTTGAGCAAATGGTCACTAAATTGAGTACTTTTTATGCTAAACTGTCAGTTAACCGATCCACTCACGATGAGCTTACCGACTTTCAACGAGTCGCAATCACTGGGTTGGTGTTGAGCGGCACTTCCCAGCGCAACGGGAAGTCTCAGTCTAGGGTAGAATCCTTCAGTCAAGTGTCTGGTATCATACAACAGATGCCGGCGACATAAAGTTCCACCAGACACCGTCCAAACATGAAGTAGAACCGTCCAATTATAGTTCCAATAACATGATTGAGGTCTAGATCCTGTGCAGATGGGTGGTAGGAGACATCAGTACGATACATCCGATTGAGAGCGAGACCGAACTTTGGGAAGTATGAGTAGATGTAATGGTGTCATTCTGAATCCCAATGAATCACAAGAAGATGCAACTCTGCCTGGAAACACCTCAAGTCCATAGGCACTTCATCTCCCGTCACGTGGTTAGTACAGGGGCAGACACAGGGGCGCCGGGGCAGGATTCATACTCTCAAAAAGTCTGACATCTACAACAGAGGAATGAGGGTCAACCAACCACTATCTCACTCCGGACGAGCCAAATAGAGCTTCCTCATGTGCACACTTCCTTCACTCTGTGTTGTGGCTCGTTCTTCGCGTCGATGAACCCGCGCTTTCGCAGGCAAGTCGTTGTCGATTATTCACAAGACGAGCTCTAGTCTGGAGACAGATCCTCAAGTCTGGCAAAAGGAATGAGTGCTACGAGTTCAATCATCTCGTCGCTTGATTGGTCTCACCATTATTTGACAAACTCATCAACATCACCAGGGCCATAAGGAGTTAAGCGGTTTCAAGGGGCCAAACGCCGTTTGCCTGTGGTCCTCTCATCCGGCCTCCATGCCTGTTGTTGGTTTAGAATACCCTCGTATCTCGAGAAGCTCATGTCTGATGTGGTAGGCAAGGATATATATATCATATTTCTCCTGTTTCGTCATTGCGCGCGCCAGATATCTTGGTCAGACCGTTCTCGTTCCCTCTCTCAGATTTGGGGACACCTAGTGATGGCACTTTTCGGGGTGTTCCGAGTTTCTATTCCCGGAAAAGCACGCTGTGGTATCGGACGGTCCAGGGGCCTTTCCCGCAAACATCCTTCGGAGGTCGTGGGGCGTGGGTCGTGTGTGTGGCAAGTATCTCCGCGATACGCATGCTTATCATTCCGTGGAAAGGAGTCCATGCCGGTTCTCAAGGTCGTTGAGTAGACAGGGAAGCTTTCAGATGTTGAAAATCGTAGGGTGAATTGATTCAGACCCCACCTGAAGAAAGGCGACAGTGTCAGCTTGGCTGGAAACGCGGATTGAAGCTGCAAATTCCCTGTTTCCCTCTGCGTTTCACCTTCTCCGTCTCCATGTCATATTGACTTCACTTTCTACTTTCCCCTTTTTCAATTCCACAAGCTCTCTGCGCCATTCCATTTGCTCATCTCGCATCAACATTTCCAGGAAAGCAGTTCAGTACCCAGGGCGCCTCTAGAAGCTATGCCAATTACAACGATGATACCCTTAGTGATGATTGACGCAATGTCCAAGATCCCGTCACCAACCAAGTCAAGCTTTTCACAATTATCGACCAGCGCCGAGGTCCTTGCAATAACCAGACCATTCGTGAAAACAAGTGATTTCCACTAGCCGATTGCACCTTCGTTGCGCCATGACACCAGGAAGCTTTTTTGTTCAGAGGTGATTCTGCTGCCACACATGATCCTCACGATGCCAGGCTTTTCGTCGCAGACATGGCCCGCCATGAAGCCTTAACGGAACGCCAACACTGGGTTGTAAGAGTCCCTCGGGCGACTAACTACATAACTGACTTACACTTGGCCTCGCCTCAAATCAGCCTCAATAAAAGCTCCTCAGCCTGGTTGTTCGTTCAGTCGCACGCCCCACTTAGATCGTCCTATCTATCACATCAGCCTCCATCTACTACAGGAAAATGTGGACGGTGTTCAATATCTGCACATCTTCAGAACTCCTATTCTGTGCTTGAGACATCTGGAAGTGTGTCTCTTTGGCGACCTTAGAGGCTATTCGCAGCCCAGACTGATAATCTGCAACGAAAGTGCCCAGACGGTGCACCACAACGGGATTTATCTCGGAAGTCTCTTCTTAAGTTCTGCCGCCCAGGAAATCCCGTTTATATTGTCGCTTAGCTTACACAATATTTTGTGAGCACCTTGCGCTGTCGATCTAGTTGTCTACTTCTTGAGCATCCCCTCCCGGAATGACTTTGCTCTCAAGACAAAATCATTTACCTTCTCAAGTTGAACGACTACTCAATCCCAGAAGACTTGACAGGATTTGATACTGTTGCGTACCACAGGCACATGGCACAGCCCACGAGGCAGCGCCATATATATATATATATATATATATATTTTATAACCCGGCGACCTTTGCAGCTCAGCATCAGTGATCTTTTGCGGCTTTACGATGAGCTGAGCCGGTAGACTGTTTTCCGTATGAAGCCGCTCATCCCAGTCGAAGTTTATTAAATGATGTGCCTTGTTGAGGCAGCCAGTAGCCACTGATAACTGGACGTTGACGGGCAAGTTTGGGGCGATCTCAGACAATGCGAGAGTACCATGGTCGGTGCGCTTAATAACGCCAATTTATCTACAACAAAGAAAACTATGAATGCTGATGACGGTGAGGGTACACGCGGCTGCTGCGGGATTCTCTACTGGTGCCCAGGGTGACGACGATGGCCAGGCCGGAACTCCCTTCACCTGAGCCATCAGCCAGTTGACGGGCTGCGATGGCTTAGTAAAAGCGGTCCATCCCACGGCAAAAACGTACAGCTCCAATACACTGGCAAGCACAATAGAAATTGCGAAGCAGCGATCGTACGTCAGACGAACAATACGTAGAATGGAGGAGGTAGGAGAAAACTGAGCCTCATGAGAAACGGTGACGATTGGAGTTGACTTTGATTGGTGGTGAACAAAGATGGCATCTTTGAAGGAGATCGGTCTTGGTTGACTTGTCATGCGGATGCACTGGTGTATGGGCAGTGATCTGCTGAAGAGATTCCCGAATCCAATTATTATTATCAGTGTCGTTGTTGCTGGTCTCGCCATCAGAATGGCGTCATGCAGAGCGTATGATGTCCGTCGTATTGGACGACCAAACTCGTTTCTTTTGGTTCAAGACTTGAGGATCAGGGACATATTGGTCTTCATTTTGTCGTGGGTAAACTGGGTTGACTGTTGGGCCTTGCGGTGCATTCGTATGGGGTACCGCCGTTGGTGATTCCTGTTGGCTTCCTGCTGGTCGTGATGGTGTCTTATCATTGGCTTCATCTCTTTTCCAACTTGGTTGGATTTCCTCGCAGGCTCTTGTCCTCGTTGGAGCGTATTGAAGTTTGGGTATATAGAGACTGGTATTTATAGATGCTCAGTGAAAAGTAAAGAACGAGTGAGCTACGGAAATGGATAATTAGTCCCGGCAGAGGGCTTGACAGAACGGCGTTCTTCGAAATTGCCTATTTTCCGCTTTCAATAACAGTGGACGCAAATGCGGACGCAAATGCGGACGCAAATGCGGACGCAAATGCGGATCCAATGCAAACCCAAATGCAGACCTAAATGCCGATTTATTAGTGACGGGTGCGCATAAGATGTTCACCATTTCGAGTTGACTCGAAAACGTGAAGGCTTGAAATTGGGACACATTTGAGAAATGCCCTGGAAGAAGGATCAGCGTGACGCGTGGCAAAGCACTTGGTGGCCAGACCCCATGACCGCCCAACAAGCATTGTTGATACCAGACGCCAGCCATCTTTTCTGGCCACCAAGCAACATGGATTGGTATTCGTCGTTTTGCACGCTCAAATCAGATCAGGTGCACTCGCTTCGGCGGGGGATGCAGAGACCATCGGTCAATCTCCTTCATGAACAGGCGTAATATCGAAAATCAAATGTCAGAACAGAGTTCATCTCCACACATGTAAGCTCAAACGCAGGCTTTTCGGGAGATCTGCTCGTTTTGAGAGGTGGCAAGTAGCTACCAACAGCGAATAATCCAGAGCGTCCAGCAGAATGTCACCAGTACCAAGGTCGAAGAAATCAAGACTCGAAGAAGACGTGGACATTTACCAACTTAGCGCCCGATTCTGCTCACAAAGCCGCTTCTTTATGAGACAAAGGCATCGCACAACATTGGCCTTTCTACCTTCTGCACCTATCGTGCCATACAATAACCCCAACGTTCCCCCCAGCAAGTTCGCCGACCCCGGCCATCTCCCGAGCACGGTCCCGGGTGTACAACACCGTATGGCGGTTTTACGATGTCTACGACCATTCTAAATGTTGCTCGACGCCCCAAAAGCACCCTGAGTACCTGAGTACATCGAGCCGTCCGAGTATTCGGTCCTCTACGCTTTGGCTGCGCTCTTTCATCCGCCTTCAGACATGGCTGTTCCAGGCCGTCCGAACCACTCGGCATGCCACACTGCCATTATGGACGCTTGGGTTTTGCTTCCAATGTATGTTGCCTATCGTAAAGAGAAGGCAAAGACCCCAAAGCTCCAATTCCGTCACCGCCAGAAGTGAAATCCATCATTGTTAGCTCCTTGTCAAGACTGAGAAGCCTGGCTATCACTGGGCGTGCACTCTTAATGACACAGGCCTGCTCCCTCAAGTCCTCATCCAATCACTTGTCTGTCACGATCGTCATAACGCACGATCCTAACTACCAATTCGTATTCTTGGGCGCGGGGGTCTAGCCTCAGGTCAACAAGAATCTTGAGCATTGTCTTATACTCTTATAATAAGTTGCGAATCTAAGGTGGTATGGGGGCTGGCTCCATTCTGGGACTGTCGTCAGAGCGTGCTTCCATCTGAAATGCCGTCAGCGGAGGCTTTGCTAGTGACCAGTCTACGCCCATGTTCAGAGAAACAAGTAACATCATGAACAATGGCGAAACCACACATATCTCACCATTGTACATGTTCTGCTTGTGAAAGAAACTTTATGCGCTACCATCGAAGATTCGTCCAGGGGGGGCGTCCAGCTTCAATCAGACTAGGCTTACGCTCAAAGACGTAAGCAGCCGCCTTCGAAAATTCATGATCAAAAGCATAGGAAGATTATAACTCAATTTGTTAACAACCTGGCGCATCAAAACAATCAGGGCACGTTTTTTTTTCACGCGGAAGATCATACACAGCGTGGACTAACATTGATCTTTTGGACAGATGCAAATTTCTCGAAGCAAGCCGTCGCAGCCGCTACATTTCTCCACGCAGCCGGCGCCTTTACCAGTCCCATGACGAGCCCGGTCAGATCTACAATATGCCGGTCGTATGTTTGTGAACCCCTTTGGGGCGCGTGAAACCTTGACCACCGCTCGGACTGAGCATTCTGCTCTCCTCCGAAGAAGACCCCAGTACGTTCTTCTTCTGGTACATGGTTTGATTTCGCAAAGATGAACATTGAAAGACTGACATCAACATTCGGGCCTGCATGCAGACAGCAATTTCCCAGGAAACATACCCCCCTTCCCTTAAGGCTAGCTTACAGTCTCTCAGCAAGAGCTAGCGCAGACCGGGCACTGAATGTCCTGGGCTACATCCGCTTCTGCGCCACTTCATTTCTCGGGCCGCTCCCCGAGTGACGGCCCCACTTCGGGACCGGATGTGGATCCCGGAGATCCGGATGAGACGCCATCACGATATTTGTCTCTAGATCCACCTCCCTCTCGATCCCTTGCTCCTCAAAAACAGGACAGACAGCACTTCGCCTCTCAGACCCCTTCTTTCTTCTTCTCAACAGGTACGCTAGCTCCGACGCCTCCTCGCACACCTCGAGTCCCAGGATCCCCGCAAAGACGACCCACTGAATCCTCGCACAGCTGGACACCCTCATTAGCAAAGATGTTGATTGGCAGAGCCCCGGCAATAACGAGACGCAGCGGGAAAATAGCTAGCTTTAACAAGCCCAGGTCTTCAACCTCGTAGATATTATACACCCAGAGATAGTGCTACGAGAAGAGGGCTAGAAAGGTGCTCAAGCATCTCAACTCAGAGAAGACGCCCGATGAGACAATTGATGATGGTGTTGATCGTGCTGATGCCGCTTCGCTTGCAAACGCCGCCAACTGCTCTCTTGCTCTCCCGGCCCATGCAATCCAAAACGCGACAGCTGTGGCCTCGACGGTGCCCAGCTGCTGATTCACCCCCTGCCGATTTTCAGCAGCTGCTGATTATCACCACCTCTTTTCAGGCTGGCCTATTACTCCCACCATCACAGCTGCGCTGCTCCGCAACATACTGGCATTCATTCTCAACTGTTGATTGGGCGCCCGTCTACGGCCTTCTGCCTGCCTCACAAGACCCATCACATCGCGCTTCTTTTGCGACGGCCTCGAAGCTAATAAACAGTCTCACGAACGACACAGTAAAGTCCGAAGTGATACCAATAAAGCTGTGACTCTAGCTTACTGCTCTAGGAAAGCCGTCAAATAACTTTTGCCCAGGCAAAGAGTCTGGGTCTCAACCCCACTATGTAGCGGCTTTACGCGACATCAACACACATCAAAGCACCACCAGCATTCACGCGGGTGCCCGCGAAAGGAAACAGCTCCTCGACCTGTGTCACCAAATGTCAACTTCTCCCGGGTCAACTTCTCCCGAGGTGCACCTGAGAATGAGCGACGCCAAAGCCCCCGCGCGGGACGACATCCTCAACAGTCTCCTATTTAATGTCCAGACACAGCGCCGCTTCGTTGTCGACACTACTAACAACACGCAGACCCCAAGGACACGGCCGAGAAAAGGAAGACCACGCCGGCCAAGAAGGCTAATAAGCGCAAACGCCGCGCCGCTGAGAGTGACGACAATGACGGCGACGACGACAATGATGACGGAGCTATCACTGCCGCCGACGCCGGCACTACCGCTGAGCCCGAGGCAGAGCAGCAGCAGCAGCAGCAGCAGCGGGAGATTAACGAGGAGAAGAAGGACGTGGCCGAGGAGACCAGCGACGCACTCGTTCGCGAGCAGCTCAAGCTGTTCTGCCGGTTGGTGCAGACCGGCCCGGTGACGCCCGGTTCTGTGGCTGCCATGACCGGGAACACCATCCTGCCCGTGTCGCAGATGTTACTCTCCGGCCTGATGGCCGCGCAGAACGACGGCCTGCTGGGTCGGCACCGTCTGGCAAGGGAGGAGAGGCCGCCGCGCGGAGGGCTGCTATTTAAGATGAGGATACTGCGAGTGAGGAGGGTGAGGGGGCTGCGGGTGAGCAGGAGAAGGCGAGTGAGGCGCCCGAGGATGTAGGAGATAATGAGTACAATTTCTACGACTGAGGCCTATAGGCGCTAGTGTTTTTTCTCGGGTTGCCGTGGTGGTCTTGCCGGTGTAGTGCATGATTAATGAACATCATGTTACTATAGATCCTTCCACGCGACCATAAGAACCACAACAACCTGGATAACTTTCCGAGCCCCCGGATCTATCTCTAGATTGTTCCATGGATTGCGCTCGCTGGCCTTCTCTGTGCAGTGACTTCGCGGGCCGCTCTTCTGCCGACACCTGCTTTACTTTGCATCTTTGGTACCCCTCGAATACCAGTCATTTCACCTTGTGTGAGCCCCCCACCTCCACGGGGCCTCCTGAGCGTCACTATTTCCAGCATGCTCCTCGTCGGTTGGTCTTTTGAGCCTGCTCTCGATGGCGATGTGGTGTTGCCCGAGGATCATATTGACGACAGATGGTCATAATCACGGGTCGCATCACCTGGTCCACACTGAACCCTCTGTAGTTCAATACGTCCGAGGGAATAACCTTGACACTTATATCAGTGGGTAGTGGTTACTCCGAGTAATACTGTCACGCGGACATTATTCGAGTGGCATTCGGGTGTGAAGAAACAGCTTGAAATCCACAAGTGTGGTACCCGGCGAAGGTCCCTTAAGAAGATGGCCGGTAGAGCAAAGCCAGGCTGGAAAATTGGCCCAATTTGGGTCACAGGCGCGCAGATGGCTCCAAAGATGGTTGAAGCTATTGCGACACACTCCGAGCCATGGATTACGGATTCTATCGGTGTCATTGCATGCACTCAAGGTCAGGTACCTCGGTGTCGGGGTGTGTTATCGGCCTTATCAACACTTGCCAAAACAAAAACATCCTCAACACCATCGCCGCAATCACCCAAGAGGATGCGATGCTGTTCGATAGACTGACAAGAAACAACGAGAGGCCAAGGTACAGCAGCATAGTTCAAGGCAACTGCTCACCCGAAGGCATTGCCACAAATGGCGGCACGAGGTCTCTGCGATGGAAGAGAATACTGCCCCGCCGGACCATCTGGACGGATGTTCTGGCCTCAAGCTTCGCGAAAAATGCCTGGGCTAAAACAGGAACAGTAGAAGCTGGCGCCGACAAACGCCCTCGCACTATGACCCAAAACCTAGTCCGAAAGCCGGAGCTCGCCAGTGCCCAACTGAGACGTCGCCCACCTTCCTTGTTTCCGGTCACGCGCTGAGGACATGGAGATGTTAGGACGACGGCGTGCAATGCAGTTGGAAGAGGGTGAGCGAAATGGAGGTACTGATTCTGGTCACTGGATCGGTCTGCTGAAGATCCTTTCCTTTTGCTGCTGCCTCATTCGCCTCATTGCCGACATGCCGCCAAAGACTCGAAGTTGCCGTGCAGCACTTGGCCGGACGGGAGAGAAGGCTGCATTTCCCTTTTCCTGCCCCTCTCCCCAGGCTTGAAAATGTGACAGAAGGCAGGAACCCAAAGTCTGTGTAGTCCGAGGGCGGCCAAAAGCCACACTTGTGTGTTTAGGCTCCTCGCATCGACGATTAATTTTGCGGGGACGAAGTCTTCTGCGACAGAGATGGAGATAGCAAGGTCGAGAAAGAGGGTTCAGCAGTAGTCCTGGCCTCGGAGGCTTGGTTGAATGCAGCGAGCAATTGACAGCAACACCTGGAGGTCAATTAACGTCAGTAATACTGGTGTGCTGTATGAAAATGGGACGGCAGCTTGCCATGAGGAGACAGAGAGAAGAAGCACTGGAGATCAGGGTACGTATCTTATCTTACACAATGCCAGTGACGTCACTGGCATTTTCGCCATTAAGGTACCTACCTTATGCTCGGGGAGGCCTCAAAGGCGATCGATATCCCAGGTCGCTTTCTGGGGGAGACGTCCGTTCCTAGGTACCTGATGAGCCAAGGTAAAATGCCTTCCCATGCTCTGACCCGCGTGTGGACGCATTTGCATTTGTCCCTCTGCAACCCGCACCGATCGTCTCACAGAACTTGGCTTGAATTCAGCGACGCATCCGCACTCAGCGGGATGCAGTCCCTCCAACGTCCGTCATGCACTAAGGAGTCTTAGACTCGGCTTATCAAGTTTCAAGACATAGAGACGCACCTCGAGCACCAAGTGAAGATGGCGGTGCCGTGTCCCGAGCATGGTAGTACTCGGGTACACCCGTTGGGGCCTCCAAGTTACAGCTGTCTTTCTGGTCTTCCTGTTGCTCTGTTGCTGCCGCCCAGCCCGGGAGTATGATATCCCCAAGCTGGAGCCTGCTCAGCCTGCGCCAGCGGGTGTAAGAAAATATTGCGATCGAGATGCGCATGACGTGGCGGCTGCATGTAAAAAACATCTGGTTTGTTATCATCGATTCTTGCACGATGACCTCGCACCCAGCCCCGGAGACTAAGCTGCCAAAGTTCCGGTACCTGAGGTAAGCAGGTATCAGTGGACGATAGTGGGGAAGGGGCTACCAAACACGGTTTAGCGGTTTGACGCATGCGCTAATCCCAGAGAAGAAATAAGCGGATTGATGTGCGGTGCCCGGTGTTTTCTCTGAATCTCCACTAATTACTGCACTGCTTGTTTTGACGTCCGCTCCTCCACGAGGCATCTCTTGTTTGTTCGTGACGCCATCATCTTCATGATTCCTGCCCAGGCTCACGCAACTCTCCAAACCGATGCTTTTTCATAACGCGCTCCATCTTCCGTGACGACAACAACTCCACGATTCCCTCGCCGGCGCCTTGACATCCTCCTGTGAGAGCACACCCAGCAGGGACGAGGTCTCTTTTGGAATGAGATACACTGGTCATGCTGTTGGACCCGGCAGACATCTGCCGCAAATGGGTGACGGACCGCGCTGGACTGTTCTACCCTCAACATCATGAGACGGTCTCTCCAGTCGACAACCAGGAGAATCAGGGACATCTTTTACAAAGTGTCTCCGCTTTCGAACTCGCCACATGGCCGCCAGAAGTCGCAGAAACGCATCACAGGCAGAAGGTAGCGGAAATTTGATGTGAACTCGGCCAGAGTCCGAGCTTGCTGCGACACCAAAGCTCTATGGGAAACGATGAGAACGATAACCTGGTGTTTGAGTCGGATCCATCCAGCTCCGACTACATATCTGGGTTCACGGAGAGCCGGAGGGGTCCCTTTATACCGTTCTGTCCGGGATGCAGGGCTCTGGGGTTGGATCACATTAGGGACAGGTCACACTCTCGTATTTCATGAGGCCACAGGACGTAGCGTTTTTGAATGCGCCAGCAAAGTGGACGTTTGAGATTAAATACGCTTCACTCGGCTCTGCCGAGAAAGTGCAATACATACAAATTAAAGGTCCAAGTCTCAAATAACATGCCTGTCTTGTGTCTTCTCTGCTTCTCACGGCTACATGTGGGGTCTTGGCTTGCTCGTGATTCTTCTTTGTGACTGTGGACTACTCAAATTTTTGAATCCCTTTCCCTTGCACGTGATATCCCCCTCGCCGAGGCAGCAACGTAACTACTTGTGGCATCGCATCGAACGAACTGGCACCAGTGCAGACCCCAGGAACCGGACGCGGTGACTCAGTGGTTCAAGCAACAGCAATAACAAATACCCAGGTTAAGGTGCTCTGGGAGCCATCTGGGCGCGCAGGTTCGAGCTAGCCACTTGATCCTGGGCGTTTAACTTTTTTTCTTTTTCTATCTCTTTTTCTTAATCCGCTCCAACCGATTTCTCGGCCGTCTCGGTGTTTGTTTTTCTTTCTGCTTTTGCGATATCTCTCGTTCTCCATGTGGAAAGGAAGCTGGAGGTGCTGTAATCTGAGCATCACGAGGTGGTGAAACCAAGTGAGGATTTTTAAAAAGCGCTGCGAGACGAGTATCCTCACGTGACTCTACCTCGGACCGGTTAGATGCAGCGCCAGACTTCCAGATTATTGCCCGTAGAAATTAGGCGATTGAGAAAAATAAAGAACAATTCAGCCGGATAATCCCTACCGTGAGACCCTTTGAGCGAGTCGTCGCGTGGCAAAAGTTAGGCGCGGGGATACTTTGTTTTGTTCCTCCGAACAGTCCACAGGGCCGAACGCGTCGGGCGCGTCGAGCGTGTCGAGCCGGTGCTGTGATGTAGGTGGAGACCTACGAAGAAGGTAATACGATGCCGGAATACACTCGGAATCCCCATGCAGGCACATCCAAGGCTTCGCGTGATGATGACTGAGAGTCAGGCGCAGCGCGGAAACCGGGTGTACCACTGTCGCATCGCCGGTGAATCTCTTGCGCCCGTTGCCATCGAACATTCTCCGCACGTCAACGCGAAACCTCCCTTTGGCTCACACCAGCTACTTCTGAATAGATTGGAGACGTCTTGACGGCGACCTGAAGACTTCTTCCATTAAGCGGCCCTGGCAGCCAAATAGTACAGCCCACGAATTGACCAATAGCGCACCCCAAATGGCGACGTACATGCTCCGTGTCTCCTTGCACTCTCCCACCCTCGAGCCCGACAGCTCCGCTGTTTTGCCCTCTTTGGCCTACAGGAAGCTTCCTGTTGAGTACTCGACTCGCAATGCGGCATACACGTCTGTGCCCATCCACCGGACAAATGCATTGGATGGATGCGTCTCCCCCTTCATGTGAATGCTCGCATACCTGCTGCAGGTCGAACCGCTGAATGTCTGAAGAAAATTTAACTGTGCATAGCTTGAATGCAATCACTTGGGGCCGCTGCAGAGCTGTTGGTGATACCATCCGGTGAAGATGGCGGGATTTATCTCGGCAATACCGATGATGATACTTGACGGGGCAACACACTTCAACCGCTGCACCTTGACAGTATTTCACCAAAGCCTCCCACAATATCTCCCAGCTGTTGTAAGTTCTTGCTGCCTTCCCAGCCCATGGGTGAGCGATAGTCTTCTGCTCAGGTAGTACGGGCAAAATGGACCATCTAGATAAAATACCTAGTGAGGGGGCGGGCCCTTGTGGCTTTCGTAGCGGGAATGACCTACCTAGGTAGGTAGCAAGAAAGTCAGTCTTCAGCCTTCGCTTTCAGCATTAACCCCATTGCCAGAGGTAGGGGGCATCTTTACAGTCTGCATGCAATGCTCTCCCGGCCGCGCGGGACGGTATTATCGCATGCTCTCAACAATCTCAATTTATGTTGCAAGGTTTTGACGCTGTATAGCCAAGTATTAGAAAAGCAAGGATATGCCCAGCGAATCTGCTTTATATCGCATGTTCCGACAGTCTTTTTTGCCTCACGTTTTCTAAAGCTATAGGTCAAAGCCCGAAAGAGTGCCCAGCAAATCCAGGCCGTCTACACGCGCTGAGACATGCCAGATGGTATGGCTGACGTATGCTGCCACACATCCAGGCTTCCTGTGGCACAGAAGCCATCAACATCTAGATCTCAAGATCACCTCTACCTGTTGTCAGCAGGAGCTCTTCAATCGTGCCTGTTGAGCTCTTCAAGCGTATTACGGGCGGGGTCTCATCAAGCTAGACAGGGGGGCAATTTTGTTTCCAAGGCCGTCGAAACATGGACATCACGTATTCTATCTGGCCCTTGGGTAGTATCAGTCTCTTTTCAACAGCCGCAGGCTCAAAAGAAACTGTAAAGGGGATCGAGACACGAAGCTATGGAAGGCGATCAATACAACGGGAAAGGAGCACGCTGACGTTTCATCCCTTTGGATATACGAAGGCTGAATGAAAGATGTTGAGATGTCCACCAATGTAGAGCGCCAGGTCAGCCTCCTGGTTATTTAGATGAAATTTAGCCGACCGAGATGTGTCTGCCGCGCGAAACAACTTCCCCCCCCGGCGAAGGATTTGGTACCTCACCCTCCTACAACCTGACCTTGAATAGCATGATCGAGGCCAATGAAGGAGAATGGCATTTCAGGCGACTTGAAAGGACGTACAGATGCACCAGCAAACAGGATTCTGTGGCTACTCTTATATTTTACAGCCTATATCTGTCAACGGGGGTGTAAAATACGAGGATGTGGGGATTGCTTGTCTCTTCCATAATGAACCAACATTAGCCTTCGACGTGGCCAGACTGCCCTCTAGGTTCTAATCCTTCCGCTAGACACTGATGAGCATGTGGCAGACATCACAATTACAATTCCTACTGGGAATTAGTAGTCGAAAGCGAAAAAGATGGTTCTTATAGGTGTGCGTGCACGAGTCGATGTGATGGGCGCAAGACTCATTCAGATCTGGCCACAGGGCTGCCTGTGCCCCGCCCATTGTCGGAGACGGCGGGATGAAACTTCCTCAAGCCGTGCTCGCTGTAGAGCGGTCTCATGATCAGTTCCTCCCTCCTACAAAAAAGAGATGCCGGTTTCGCCGTCCGTGAGGCAAGGCGCCTTAGCTTGGCGCAGAGGGCAAAGCTATTCAACGCCTGGATGATTCATATCGGCGATAAAAGGGATTCGTCTTAGTGTGCAGCTGAGAGATTCAGTTGCTTTGGCCCAGAAATGTCAAATAAGATTAGCAAGGAACATGTCGGAAACATGCGGATAGCTCTCCAGTGCCGAATCCTCCGCAACAGGCGCATTAACACCAGAAATGACCGCACCCGTAACATCAGAGCGCTCATTGCCGAGACCATCTACAAGGTCCAAGCCAAAGGCTCTTTGGTAAGTGACTAGATGATATACAGACCCAGCATGAATATCAAACTATTCAGCTTCGACACGAACCTGGTAGTGGACATGTGATTTGGGCAGTTGATGGGTACATGCTAGCGTGAGTTGTGATCGAGGCGTATTAACTCTCCTTCCCGTTGCGGTGTAAGCCTCAGTGACGACCATGTTTGAGGGGCGTCTTACCAACACATTGCTTACGCCTCATGGGAGGAGTGTTCTAGTTGGAGCAATCTCAGTCAGGCTGATCTCACTGGAAATATACGCCGCATTTGTTTTCCCGGCAGGGCAATCTTCACTTTGTCAAAATATCTATTTGCCGACCCTGGGGCGACGGACAGAGATTCGATTTGGGTGACTGACGGCCACTCCCTTTTGAGAAGAAATCATGCGCCTTTCAGGACGTTTCTCATGAAGAGACCCAAATAAAACAGAAATAATGAGGAGGGAAGGGAGGTCTAGAACACTCCATTTGGGGTTAGATTGGATCCTTGTGCAGCCTTTATTCCTTTATTCCTTTTTCCCTTTTGTTCTTTTTCTTCTTCTGAGTAATTCACTATACACAAACATTACCACCAAGCTGTAAAATGATAGAGAAGTGTTGTCAAGATTTAAAAAGACGTTCCAGTGTTCTACGGAGGGGCAGAACAAAACCTAAACATTGCAGATAGTAAGGGAATCATCAGAGGGTACCATCGCGTAAAAATGGACGGACCTCGACCGGTACTGCCAGAGGGCCTTGCTACAAGGTCGGGAAACTGGCGGGAGAGTTTGCACGGTCGGAGTGAGTAGGCTGGGCTTTTGGGGAAGTCTGAGGGCTTGAGCCGCCGGTTATGGGAGGAAATGTCGGAAGAGAAGAGGCGCGGGCAGAGCGCCGGGGAGAGGGCAAGTCGAGAAGACAAGTCACTTTCAGCTCGGGGGCGCGGCGGCTAGACTCTCGTCGGGGCTTTATTCCTCTGCTTCTCCCTCCTGCTGTTGTTGCTTCTCCTGGGCCTAGGTCGGGAGGCGGCACGAAATCATCGTCTGCCTTATTTTCTAGAGTCTGGTTGAGGCGGCGGCGACGGGGCGCAGGCAAGGAGGCGGATGCGCTCTCGTTCTTTTTTGTTTTTGTGTGGCCGCGCTGGTAGCGGTGAGGGATCCGGGAAGGCCAAGTCGGATTTTTGATGCCCTGCGTTTTATCCTCCCGGACCTTCTTCTTGGGCTTTGGCTTCGACCTGGAGCTGATCTCAAAACTGGACTTGAATGTTGACTTGGGCCAGCAGCTTGGGCGAGGCGGCCTTGTAGTGCCGGTGTGGACGGGAATGCGGCTTCTTGGTGTCGGCGCGGGTGACTCGGGGCGGAATAACGGGATCCTAACGACTTTGCAGCATCTCGGCGGGCGCAAACACCAAATACCAGACAATACTAGGATGAAGGCATGTCACGGGGTATGAGGAGGCCTTTGGGGACGCGCATGCCCGGATTGCTGCAAAGGAGATTTGGGCCGAGTTCGAGCATAACATCGTCCTCGCTGAAGGTCTCCGACGATTTCTTTCAGGGCGATGTATCTCTGCTCAAACTCGGATTCAAAATGATTCCGCATCTGGTCCGCCGAGCCCAAAACAAAGCAAAAAGCACGGGAACTTCTACTTATCGGCCGTCAATTGTATCCGGCCGGATGGGGCAATATCTCGCGGGACCTCGTCGTAGGTAGCTTCCAGCCTGGCCGGTCATACTGGGCAACATGCATGCACCGGCCATGGGCATAGTGAATTCGGTAAAAGATGGTCCAAAGCTCTGGAATACGGTCCGGCCCAACCTGCGGGTTGGCTTGCAAGTGGTGCGCTTGGCAGATCTGGCCCAGATAGTGGGAGACATCGGCGTTCGCTTCAACTCGTCCTCCAGCAGGAGAAGCCATTGTGGAGCGTGAGGAGGGGACTGAAGTGTATCGAAGGTTAAAGATGTCGAAGATCCAAATAAAAACGAGCGACAGGGGTGTAGATCCGATGGAGATGGTGAAGGTAGTGTCCGACGGTGCTGTAGCGTCAGTTGCGAGTTTCCGGGCCCTGTCATTGAGAAAGGAAATGACAAGATGACGACAACAATAGGCTGGCTGCATGTGAGGCCGGATGTAGAATTGAATGCTACTTGCCTCACAGCTCACAGCAGTGAGTACCGGCTAGACCTAACCAAGCCAGAATGAAGCTGTAAAACCTTGATGGGACCACTACACTGTATGCTCGGATCTCATGGCGCGTCCCTGTTTAACTGGCAGAGGTATGTTGTGAAGTCTGCGGGCGAAAGTTCTCTGTTGTGAAGGTGTGAAGAGTTTTCACCAAACAAGAGGCACAGCAGTCCTCAAGGTACTCGGCCTGAGAGCTGATGGAATGCCCTACGCTGGGCGGACCTGGAGAAGCCAACAGGCCGATCAAAACAGAGCCAATCTGAAGTTGGTCTTGCCAGTTTTTGGCTGAGCCGGCTGGGGGACGGCGAAAACTGGCAAGATTCTGCGCCGGTTTTCTTTTTTGAGATCCATGCTAGTCTTTTTGGCCCGCGACGTTCGGAGTCGGGCCGAACCCTCTGCCCCTTGGTTCATCCAATTACAAATTGCCAACAGACTGAATCGGGTAGGGTCCGAGATCCAGCGCGGGAGGACATGACTCGTTCGGTCCAGGACGACGGCTAGTATGTTCAGAGAGTAGTGCCTCGCCCCTTGTTGTAACTGTTCCCGCCTTTTTCAGGGACATCTATGAAGTCAGACCTCGGTCAACGTGTATAGGAGGCCCTAAGGAAGTAGTGGCAATATCGTTGTCGGGTGCCTCGATGTCAAGACTAGGGTCAATAATACTGAGGCTGTGCGGGCTTCATTGCGCCTTCAGATCGCCTTCTGGCTGCTGTCACCACGCCACTATTGACATCAATCAGCTGCTACGCTACGCAGACAAAGGAGGTGCGACAACTCTCACTGCTGACGGTTCCCTGCCTTCCCAGCCGTCACCGACCTGCTTTTCCCAGCTGCCTTGGGGCTGTCGCTTGTGCGTCCGACCTTCACTGATTCCACTCGTGCACGTCGCTGCCCGGAGGTTGTCGAGTTTGAGACGATGCGTGGATCGAGTGACTGAAGAACGCAGGGCAACTCAGGTTGCCTCATTCCATGGCCGAATTTGAGGACAGACGTCCAGAGGGTTGAAGACGTTTCCAGAGGGTCGTGATAATAGCAATTTGGGGCTGTCGCTGGGCGGCAATGAAGTGATCGCGGCGGTGTTGTGTCGCCAAGGCGCGACGACAATAGTTATCGGCATGGCAAACAGGTATGATGCGGTGCAGATGCTATTATCGAGTCGTTCTTTGCGAATTTGTCTGCGATGGAGAAAAAGTCGGATCAAACAGGTTGGTGCGTTTACAATCTTGACCCATGGCAGTTAGCAGCGTTCTGCTGGGAAAAAAAAAAAAAAAAAAGGGCCCCGCATAGATTGTAAAAACATCGAATTTCTTGCATGATTAGTCAGCACACCCCGAGGCCGATACAAGGCACCTACGGCTTCCTTCTTCCCGCATCATTCCCCTCCCCGCATGTCGTCCAGCGACACATCACTCACCGCACCCACGTCTCAAGCATCTTCTCTGTCTCGTCGGACTTCAGAATCCGCTGCGTTCCTTAAACCCCTTCCAATCTCGTGTTGTTGCCTAAGTTTGAGGCCTCACGTGCACCACCTGCCTGCCCACGAATAAGACATTGCTAGATGGCTTTCTGCCGTTTGCAATGCGCCCAGACAAGTCAGGTAGATGCTTCCCTGCCCTGAGAGCCAGATCACAGCTTTTTTGAACTGTCCTCGTCGGTCTCTCGGAACAGGATGATGTTCCTCTTAGACATGCCCTGAGCACATTGGCAGTAGTCCGTCCCTGGCTTCTCATTCACCGATCCCTGTGTGGCGCCGTTGCCGTCGACTATGAGGCTCGGCGGATGGCCGTCAATCCCTTCGTTGGGATTCTAAGTGATATGGGCTCTCCCACGTAGTGCCGCACGTCGTGGACGAATGGGAACAAGTGTGCTTATCGTTGATTCCAAGTGCTTTCTGGGAAAATGAGAGATTCACGGACCTATGTTACTGCGGATGTCGACCTAGCTGTCCAGTCCTTCTCCCCAATTGCATGATGCAGCGGCCCCAACTCGGATATCTAGGCACTTAATTATACTCAGCTCAAGTTTGCTAAAGGCGAAGGGCGCTACAGGCATGTTGGCGACGGGCACGCGGTGCAGTCGGAAGGCTTGGAGTTCAGGAAGTATACATCCATCAGTAGACGCTGGGATTCAGAAGGTGCCTTGGGTCCTTGGGTAATATGTGATCGTCTCTGGGTGTCCAGTCAGTTGCGGGGGTCTCGGTATTTCATTTATTTGCGGTCGATTATGCATAATTGCCCTTTTCGATTTGAATACCTATGCATGAGGCTACGTACGTACATCTCAACCTGGGACTAAGGAATACACGAGCTATATAGGTACCTCACAGTGGAGTATGAGTTACCTCAGTACCTTTATCGTATAGTATGAGCTATCTCAGTACCTCACAGTTTAGTATGAGCGGCTATCTGAGGCCGGCAAGCTCTCGGCTGGGTATGAAAAACTTGGACGACCAGGCCTACTGCCAGAAAGAGAGACTTCACTGCTCGAAAAGCAGCTACAATCGTAATGAAGAACTTACCTGTCACACAGGGGTGGGGACCACCTTGCTGAGTGATACCTCATCTTACATCAACGTCACATTACGATTCTTCTGTGCCCTTACCACGACCAGGCCATGCCGCTGCCGCAGAACGTTATTTTTTCTTCTATTGCGTCGAGTTCTTGTGCGCAGTTGCTAACGTTTCCTCTCTCTGGCCACGGGACTTGACGATGCTCGTGCTGTTGTACTTCTCCAGTTTCGGACCCGACATTTTTCACCTCGCTCAGGTATAAAACACGATGATTGTCGTCTTCGGTCTTGCCCCTTGGCTGGTTAAACAGATGCCACATCATATTAGCTTCTTTTTTCACCTCGGCGAGTTAATCCTTCTTCTTCTTCCTCATCTCGCTAATCTCCCTTGCTTCCCCTTGTCTAAGAGTGCCGCGCCATGCCTGATAAACCACCACACCGAAGGTTGTTCTCAATATCTTGTCGGCCACTGTGTCCGCCCTGAATCGGATATAACTAACCTATCAGCTACACTAGTTCTTCTACTACAGTCCAATTTCGCGCCATGTCTATCGATAACACTGCCATGCCCAGTCTTTGCGCTACATTTCGACCTGTGAAGTCGTCCTCGAGCTGCGCCCGATTCTGAAGTCGACTTTCTACCCTGGGCAGAGGGCAGCCAAACGCCTGGGCATTCCTGAGTTCTCGTCGAAAGTACGAAAAGAATAATGGAATTAAGCTATGCGAGTGACTCGAGAATTACCGCCCGCTGCTGGGGTCAAATTTTCTGTGTAAAAAGATTCTCACGATCTAGTTTAGGGATTAGGCTGTGGAAATGCAAAGGTCAACAGTATTAATGCCGATGCATCATCCATGGAATTAGATGGCAATAAACCGTAAGTACACACTACCACATTTGGAAGAGGTAGAGAACTATGTTTTGGACAAAGCAGAAGCGGTCGCACACATCGACGAGGGGAAGCTTCTCCTTGACGAAGTTCTTAACCCTGCCAGAGCTGTTGTAGTTTCTGTCTCTATAGATGCACTCGACCTTGTGGAACGGGCTATTACACCTACGTAAGGTCAGTAATATAATCTTCGGACAGACTAACAACACTGCCGAGATAGTAAAAGAGACCCTGAGCCGGAAAGATCCGATCAAGCGAGGGCGGCTGAGAAGGTCAGACTACTTCGTAACAGTCTAGACAGACATGCCATGCTCTGGGAATCACAGGTATAGTTACGGTAAAAACAACAAGACGAGGGCGACAGGCTCGGCAGAAACAGTAGAACTTTCCATACTTTATGACTTTTACCACCAAAACCATCAGGAGGCAGGTTCAAACTGTCGTATCTACATTGAAACCTCAACTCACACAAGACAAATTTGTTTCCAACCGCATTGCGTGCGAGACTGGCCACATCACGGTCAAAATCGCTACTCTCGCTCTCTCACTACTTAGATATAAGAGGCTGGACTTAAGAAACATACCTACCCGCGAGAGGCACAAACTTTCAGCCGTTACATCCAAGAATACCCATGTCCGTCCGACAAAATGATCGCTCCCTCGTCTCCACTTCGCCCCCCTTATATTCACTCGTCCGCCTATCAAGCGAACTTGGAAACCCGGCCGTCCGAGTTGGGAAGTATGTCGCGTCGGCCATCGGAGTTGGAAGAGTCGAAGCACTGGGTTGGCGCCACTAGGTGAAACTTGGTATGAGGAATACGACTTGAAAGATGTCCCTGAAGCTCCTGGAGGTATCGGCAGCCGACGTTGAACTCGATAAAGCGGACGTAACTTATGACGACGAAGAAACTGCGGATACGTTAGTAGACGCGGCGAAGTCACGCGCGGATCGTTGATTACATCTACTTACCTCAGATTGTAGTTGCTAGGAGTGCCGTCGGAAAAACGTTGCAAACCTGGCGCCAACACTTTTAGATGAAGTGCTGGTCTTTGATAGAGTTTCAGATGTCTCCGGAATTGGCAACCACCTACTTAAGCTCTGGAATCACAACGCGTGACGAACCCATACCACCCGGATCAAATTCCCTACCCTCTTCCCCTTCCCTCTTCCCCCGGGCGAGGCCGCTATTGTCAAAGACCTTAAAAATGGGAGCCTTTGGCAGAGCCACCTGGCTCTCGACGCGCTCGACGTCGAACTTAAGAGAGACCCAGGCAGCAGAGAAGAGCGCCTGCTGTATTGGCGCAGGGAATGGTTGAGGAAAGTGTTGATGATATCGACGGTGAGTGGGGCTCTTAGTCTCGCCTCCTTCGAGCTCCTCGGGCGTTTGAAGCTCGGAGCATTGGATTTCAGTCAGGGAGGCTGAGAACTCTCTAAACAGGCTCAAAGAGATGTTTATAAACCTAGATTTAGTAAACCCAGGCAGTGTCCCAGTCTTCCCAACTTCCCGTCGGCGGTTCTTTCTCGGAGTGACCAGGGCGACTTAGCACCCTTACTGTTTAAGGAGCAAGACGACGGGTCCGAGGCGGCCTCAGTACAACTACTGTCAGCTAATAGCAGAGTGACACTCGCTAGCGCAGCTAAGATTGAGGGTGCAAGCGGAGGCCAAGGTTGCCCTCCTAAGAGATACTCTGCGCAGAGGTCTTACATGGATAAGGCGTAAGACACCGGAGGAAGGCTCGGAGTTGATGGCACCATCAGCCGGACAAATTATCGGGACGTCACAACTGACGTAGACACGGAAGGCAGCCGGATGCCGGTATCCCTAGCGGCAAACGCTCTGTCTGCCATCGAGCACAGAACCAGGGCCAGTGAGATGGTCGGCTTTGATCTCAATAGCGTAGGACGCAGGCTCATTACAGTACCGAAGCAAACATAAAAACCATTGTCGCCTTTGCATGCTTGACTCCAATCCAGGCAAGCCGCAGTCGTGGGCAAAGAAATTAGGGGGTGCCCCAGTCGGGCAACTTGGTGGATAAATTGGGGGATCTCGTGCAAAGGCCCAATCTGGTATTGGTGAGCGTACACCGGAGCCATCGGTCCTGCGGCTGCAGGCTTGGGATGTTTCCGTTACAGCGGACTGTGACATTTGCCTGCCATTGCGCTTGCTCTGCGAGGGACATGACGTTTGAAATTGGAAACTGGGACTGGCGCGGTGCTTATGGTGCGGATGTAGTGTGATGGTAGTGATTTCGCGTGGAACAGATGCAGATGACGGTCGAAAGGTGAGTAGCTGACTCCCACGAGGAGCGATTTACCGACGTTGCCACCCGACATTGGTTCAGACCGCCAGCCGCACCTTCGAAGTGTTAAAAGCTGACTCTGCCCGCTCGTTGTCTACCTCAACCTGCGCGACATAACAAAAGTGCGCAAGCGCCACTTCACGGCCGCCGCTCTCGCGAGCCGCAACCCAGACCAGGCCGTGATGCGGATCTAAAGTATCAGGCCGAGGCGCGCGAGTTCCACGGAGCCCTTCCTGGACTCCTACATTGCGGCGCTGGGTTTGCGGTTTTCGGGCTTCGGCCTCGGTTCGGCCTGCGGTTGGGCTTCTGATTGCTGGCGACGGTTTGGCAGCTGAGAGACGTCAAGAGAGGTGTTGGGTTGCTTTGGTTGAGAGGACTGATGTTTGGAGCAGCGAACCGAATTGCCAGTTAAACCCTAACTGTCTCTATTATCGCTTGACTATCACTTAATACCTCCCAAGGGGCACCACCGGGCGCCGCCGGGCGACGCCGGGCGCCGTCAACAGAGTCAGCCATCTCTCTGTCGCCAGCTCATTTAGCAGCCTAATAATTAATCTTAAGGACTCCTCGGCGGAAGGCCTTTTCAATCAATTGAAAAAATACGTTGAATATGTCTGGTAGACAGTATTATCAGTAGGTCTAATCTTACTTATAGTCAGTTATTGTGGAAATAAGCAGAAAAGTATTCCGGGCCTACCGCAGTGGTCCCTGCCCCAGCCGGCAGGCGGACCCCGCTCCGGACTCCGCGCCATCAATAAGACGGTAAGGGGCCATACTTATGAGTCGTCGTATAATTCTCATAAGATACAACCCGACCATCGACAGACAAAGCAAAAGCACCCATCCTAGCGGTTCTTGAGATCCTATCGGAATGGCCGCATGCTGGTCAAGGTTTGCTGAATCTGGCCGAGTACGTTGCTAACTTTGATAGCTTCTTTTGGTGACTTTGTCCACTCCAGCAGCAGAAGCTCTCGCTGCCAGCTGAGACTCCGAGTCCGTCTCTGGCTATGGAATTTCACGTACTCTCTTTTGCTCCGGAATCCGTTGATATTCTGGCCTCAAGCAACATCCTTGCTATGGGGGGCCTTCTTTTGATCCACCCATCTTGTCAATCCGACACCCAATTTCCCATTCGTCTATCCGAAGAGATTCTCTTCCGACGCGTACCGGCTCTACTAACATTATTTTACATCGAGCTGCTCGGGGTAAGGCTTCACTCAAATGGTCGTTTGAAAGACGCCTGTGTTGATCTCGAGGAGTGCGTCGCGCGGGCGCGCTCCCGGCGCCCTGAGTATCTGTCCCGTTCTAGAAGTGGAGAATATGCCACACCCATAACCCCGTCTGAAATAGCGTGCGCTCAAAAGCGGACTTTTCCAGAAGGCATCACGGAGGGGGGAGGTCAAAAGTTGGATTTCGTCAGTGAAAGTTTTAACTATAATCCAAGTTTGGACGTGAATGCCAGGGCGAAAGGACTTTGCCGGTTCTGGAGACTTCACTCATGCTGGAGGGCTTCACCACTTATCCCGGAGGACTTGGCTTATATTGAAATGGCTGCTGATGATCTTTCTCCTTAGAAGATGCACCGGCGGTGCGACTTGAGCCTCGGCCCCCGGCCTACCGACATATTGAATGAACGCATATTTCTCAACAAGGCACCAGCCCAGCCACCGAGTTGGAGAATAGATGTCAACCAGCCCAGAAGTGATTCTGATAGGTTATAGATCTACACATAGTCAACTAGCTAGCTGCGTAAAACTTTGTCCTTCCAGTCCGCCGCATGTATCCCACAATCACACTACTATGGTCTCATACTGGCCCCCAACCGTCGACCAATTCATGTTCGTCACCACTCCCTCTCCCTCGTTCTTTCCTATCAGCCGGTTCTCGCTTTTTGCTTCTCATCGCCAGTCACTGCATATTGTTCAGCGCCGCTTCCTGTCGGCCGCTCTGTGTACGCCTTAACTGCACCCTCTTGCTTGTTCAGTTTGACTCACTTGCCCCCCAGTAAGCTTCAAGCCATCTCGATGTGCTGCAGACGTAGTGGTGTGATCACCAGCTCGCTCCATCTGCAACAACATTTCTTATTAGTTAAGAGTATTCACATCGACGTCTTGCAGCCTGAAGGTCACAGAGACACGACCCCGATGAATCATACTACACTGCTATTTCTCTCCGGGTTGTTGCCATCGGCATAGGGGCGAGCTTCTCTAGGATCGCGGTCTATACCTCACGCATGCCGTCACGGAAGTACGGAGAGCCGGGGCCATCGTGTCCAAATGGGAGATTCCGTAGATTGAGTCCGAGAGCTATTGTCAGCGTCGCGTAGGAGCTGTGCAACAATGCTGAAGACGATCACTACAAGACAGAGCTCCTCGCTGCAATCGAGTTACGGGCGACGTGGCCGTGGCAGATCGAGCGCGAAGTCGGGGCGGTAAAGGTGGGTATTGCTGTTGGATGATGCGTCCGGGTTCAAGGCTCAGCGGCTTTCTGTTTGTTTCCGGCAACGGAGCTGTTCGTTGAGCATTGGCCATAATGACGGCAACCTCAGGAGAACCGAGGAGACGTACAAGAAGCATCAGACCAGCCAGAGCCAACTATCTACCCACACCGGCGTCCCCGAAACCATCTTGGATCTCCGGTAGGCAGGCATGCAGCGGGATGCGGGCTAAGAATTGGACAACAGAGAAGGCGCCGAAGAAGCATTGACGGCCGGAGACAGGATGGCGAGGATCATCAGAGAAGTGCGAAAGTGGCATTGGTTACTTGCAAGGCTCGATGGGAGTTCGTGTCAGGGTACTTAGAGCAGTTATTTCAGAGTTCCCTCATGCCCGGGAGCTACGGGGGTTGAACCAAGTGCCGGATACAAATCCCCGAAGACGACGGGCGGCGGGTGCAGGGCGGAGATACGGGATTGAGCAGCAATCAACATACTTTAGATAAAGTGGAATTGCGGTGTGAAAAGACATTGACATAAGAGAAGCATATTATCGCTCATTGTAAGCGGTGAGACTTGTTATAAAAGCATCAGAAAGAGACAAATGAGAATTTGAGGGTAGATGGAGAGTCCACTTGTGGGCGGGATAGTGTGAGGCCAGGTTGATAGCAACAGCAGACCATAACCATAAGGCCGGAGCGGGAGACTGAACTGTAGAAGACGGGCAGGGAGGTCGCAGCGGGGGGCTACGTATTGCCTTCGGTGTTTAATATGCTGAGTAGTGGAGCGGAACGATAAGTGATCCGCTGCCGTTGTGTTTACCCAACCAGTGGATATCCCTACCCACATCGTCTGCTCGAGATGTCTGCCCAAAAGGTCTGCCGAAAATAGATGCCTGCCCGAGATGTCTGCCCGAGAAGCCTTCCATCAAGGCATCATATGCCCTGTTACTGACATAAGGTGATAAGTACTACGCGGTCGTGAGGGCATGGCCTTGCGTTTCGCTCGTACCCTCTGGCTGGCCACCGGTTGGTCAAATTTCCTGCCTAGGTACCTCATAGTGTAGTATAAGCTACCTACTCATGGTGTAGTATGAGCTACCTACTCACAGTACAGTATAAGCTACATTGGTACCTCATAGTACTGTATGAGCTGCCTCGTTACCTCATAGTATAATACGACCACTTACTGCCTGTCTTACTATTTATATATAATTAAGGTAACTATTGATGGGTATCTATGTACTTTGAATATCCGAATTGAGAATCGATTTCCCCCAACTACTCTCACACCAGGACATATACCAGAACCATTCAAGCATTCAGCAGGACCCCCGCCTGGATTCTAACGAAGGGAACTAAAAATATGACTTTAAGAAATACTGTGGCAGAAATACTCGCGCGGCTTGCCAATGGTGTGTGTTTCATCTCACTATTGCTCACATTATGTAGAGTTTGGATAGCGAGCTCCTCGTTCAAGAGGGCTATGCACGGGACGGCAGATGCTCGTCAACGTATGTCCAGGGTTGTACTCGCAGTGATGGCGTACGTGGGCGTCGTGCTATAGGTATTCAAGACTGATGTCGCTTAGATAGTTGAGGAAAAAAGTTGATTCTGTGCAACGCACAGCTCGATCCTTCATCATCGGCCGGTCTAATGTTGGCTCCCGGGTTGCGAAGGTTCACAACCTGATCCTCACCAACATCATGTTTGCCAATGTCAACGTTTCGCAGCCATCGCGCTCATGCTCAGCCGCTGACCTCATTAATTCACGACAGTGATATCGCGTTCATCGACACCAATCCAACCGCAAACATTGGTAGCTGCATCAAGTCCCGAATCCGACGTACTTCCTCCCTTCTCTTCAATCCGCCTTCATCGAAGAAAACTATCTAACCTCGCATTCCCTTAGTCAAGATGTCCCCCGCGCGGTCCTCTCCACTCTCCAGATTCAAATCTTCTAGACTCTCACCCACCCACCGCCGATTCGGCAGTGATCCTGCTCGAAGCCTTAAGTTGGATCCCGCCCAGACCTTCAGCGTCTGTCAAAAGGAGGCCACACCCAGGAAACTAAGTCGCTCTACAACATCACGGGCGCCCGCGCGGACTTCAGCTTGACTAAGGACGTCGTGGTCGCAATGTAAAAGATCAAAAGTATGGACATGCCGACTGATGACGATGGTTGGACCCTCAAGAAGCGACTGGATCAGAGTGCCTGGATCAATACCGTGTCAGGGCCAGCGCGCTCAAGGGGCAGAACAAAGAACATTGGCTGCGGCACCTAGAAGAAAAGCAGAAGACCGACTGACAGGCCCAAGACGACGGTCCATCCAACCTTGCCACGTAGATCTCCGGCGGCGATGCCGATGGGAAGAAGAAGCGAAAGCGCAGAAGCAAGGAAGACACGAACAGTGATTACTTGCCGCCGACAACCAAGCGGGCGCGGTGAAAGTGTACAACTACATTTCAAACCATACAGACTAGTAAACCCCGGACTTCCGGTTCGCCATAGACAGTTTCTCTAGGGGTCCATTCTTGGCTGGTTCTCCGGCTGTTGGTGTTGCCAATTCGGTTCAGACGCATCCCACGGCGTGTGGGAAGTCCAGGGCATGATTTGACCGCCCATCTGATCCATTCTGCCGGCCAGTTTAGATGATTTCGTAGTAGCCCATGCCTCCACCGACACACGCCCATCAAAGACCGCGGCGAATAATTGCGGGTGCGAGATGGGGAGCCAACGAAGCCAATCCTCAAGCGCGATAAAATAGCCCACGAATCGCATCTTCTACAACGGTAGACGCACCTAAAGGATGTTCACCTTTGTCTCACGACATCGCCGCTTGACCGCGATCAGCGGCGAGTGCTGCGACTGGCCTTGGCAGTCAGTCATGTGCAGGGCCAAATAACAGGCAAAGGTCGACTGGACTTCCGTAGGTTTACATGCCCCCCAAACCTTTTCGGGCCTGGCTAATCTTTGGTCATTCACTCTGCAGACCTACCGCCGGGCTTGGATACAACCCTCAAGCTGATTGACTGCAGGTGGGAGCCTGAAACAGTACTCAAAACTACCAGCCCAAAGGGTTTCGCCAGATACAAGAAGGTTGTCAGTAGAAGGCTGGCTGTAGACGTGTCTTTTGAGCAAACTCCACAACGCCACTTATTTATGCTCACATCTATTATCACAAAGCTAGTAAGAGTTTAGAGGCGGCTTCTGACGCTGTTCATCGTCTCCCTCGCAACAGGCGAGCCTGTGTGATATTGGATGCCGAGGCGCCGACGGAGCGGTACAGCGATGTATGCAAGCGCATTGGCGGCCATCGTCTCAGCTCGTCATCAGAGCTGATTTCGTTCATCCGGGACGAGACAGATGACATCATAGAGGGTAGACAGAGTTATTGCCATTTCTAAGATCGTCTAGACATGCCTCCCCCCATGGCTTTTCTCATCGATCACCGGTTGCGACCCCGTGTGTAACGGTGTGTTTACGTTTTTTCTATTCTAATATGCACGATCAGCAATCCATAAAGCAACATGTTGACTAGCCTGCACAGCTGTCTTAGCTCTGGGCATCCAGAGCTGAGACGACGTGTACAAAGCGGACGGTCGGAGGGGAAGAAAGAGATGCCAAGCCACGTCCATAGTCCACCAATGCCGGCGTCGATGACCGCCGACGACCAACACCTGATCCCAAATGCAACAAGTTTCCAACGTGTCGAAAGAGGTTTGAGATACTAACAGCCAACTAGACGACATGATGAGTGAAGGTGGAGACGTCGATCTCGGAGGTAAAGTTCGCAGATACTAACTCGCCAGGCCCATTGAAGGGATGTGGATTACCCGGGAACAGCTGGGTGTTATCAATTTCAAGTGGTGTGGTGCCTTGAATCCTGTCTGGCATCGAAAGAGCCCGTCCCAATCGTGGAGATGGATTGTTTGGTCTGAGAAGAGCGTCAGGAGACCGAATGCGTGACCTGTGCTGGTCAGGATGAATCGAGAGTTTTACCAAAGCCAGACTGAACCTCAGCTTTGGAGATGGCGGTAGGGTGTTGAAGGTGTGGCCGTAGGTCCTATTCTTTCTGGTCATGTCTCTGGGAAGACTGAGATAGAGAGTCATATTATCGCAGGTGATGAGGGGTGTGGGTTTGAATTTAGACAAGGGGAAGATCCCTGTCTGGGGCTTCGCCGAAGAAGTGGTATCTAAAAAGGCAACAGTCTCGGAAGTGTACGGTCTTGCTGTGGACGGCGATGAGTGGGAATGTTCTGAAGAAGACGGTTTTATATCATTGGCCGTTGAGAAACGTACGGGAAGCTGGAGAAGCAAAACTCAAAGGCAGAAGTTTATCGTCAACAGTTTTGAAACGCCGAGCGGCTTAAACTATCAACACCACGGTACGGCCAGAAAACGCTGGCACCAACGAGCACTGGTGGTATAGCCAGCACGGCGAGATAGCTCCGGTAAAATCCTCACTCGTCGGGCTTCACAACCAGCTCGAGGATCTCCGAGATTCTGCGGGTGTAGTTGGCAGAAATGCCTTTAGAGGGAGACGTCTGGGAGGCCGGGGCCGTCGATTTGAAGGAGGGGAAGAGCACACCGTCGCAGTGTCCCGTGGAGGCGAGAAAGCCGCAGTGTAAGCAGACCTCTGCTGCCGCACTCGCGGTCGTTATTGTTGGGACGAGGACACCAATATCGCCCGTCTGTTGGCCAATGGCCCAAGATGCAGCTATGTCACTATCAATGTCATCTCCGGCGCCGGCGCTTTTATCGACACTGGGTTCCGGGTCTATCTCCTGCCACTTGTCCGCCTACATCAAGGAGTGACTATCCGACGAGATCAGGAAAAGATTAGTCGGTCACCCGCATACTGCGCAGCAGCTTGCTTTGTCTTGGATGCAGCTTGAGGGAGCTGGACAATTTCTTGTTCCACAAGGTGATAAAGGCATTATTTTCCACAAACCATGCGCTTGATGTCAGTCATTTGGTTGCATATCGAGCATGGAGTGCTGACATTGTGAGCTGCGGTGGTCTATCTTTTGTGACGGTGGCAGAGCGCAGCGACGTGACGCTAGTAGTGAGCTGCGATCGAGATTGATTGTGAACGGCCACGTAAAGACAATGTGTCTTTGATGGCCCAGGTTGACATCAAGCGGCTGAGAAAATGAGGACCAACAGCAGGATTGTAGCCGGCAAGGGGCGGGAGAGGTCTCTCTGACTTGTTCCGGAGAATCTCCTGGTTCCGCAAGACATCCACAAGGTGGTGAGCACGTTGGTGCACCGTCTCACTGCCAGATACCTGGTTGATTATGAGACCGCGGTTAATATTGCAGAACATCTGGTCGTAGCTAAGCAAGTTGTAAAAGTCAAGATCAGCTTGCCTCTTCTAACTAGCTATCGGATGAATGCCAATCAGGCCACTGGAGTTGGGATGCATCTCGCGCATGATCTGCTGGAGTCGCGCAAGCGTCGGGTACACAGTCTTCATGTAGAAGAGCTGGAATTACTTAGAGTGGTCCGAAGCACGTCCAAGTCAGCTAAGCACTGTGACCTTGAAGGTCAAGCTGGTGGACGACGTTGGCTCAATATGAGAACATCCTTTGGGTATCTTCTGATCCAATCAACCTTAGCCGTAGTCTGGGGGTTAGTCTTTTGGTCAATTTTAATACTGTTTAGCTCCTCATCGTAGCCACGATTAGGACGTCACATAAAGGGGGGCAGACAAGTACGCCGCATCCGGCATGACGAGATTGGTCCGCTTTCTGACTTTATCCTTCTCAAGCATCAACTCAACATAGCGACGAAGGCTAGCATCGAGGTTCGTCTTGTAGTCCTGGTTGTATGTAAAGCCCTGCTTGCGTAGGATGTTTGAAAAGTCATTTGCCGAATAGCGCCACCAATGGAAAAGCTGGACTTGTATGCGGGGAGATGAATTCGTTTCAGATGGTCGAGATGCGCATAGCAACTGTCTTTCTTCAAGGTTACAGTGCTTTCTGACTAGCTTCCAAAAGGACCGCCGTGTTGGCCGGCTAGATAAAGATTCAGCAGAGAGTGTTCGTCTTGTTTTGACGTGGCTGGGTGCACAGTCGTCTCCTCCTAGATGCTACTGATTCTGGCGGCAAGCTCCCGAGAGGGTTTTCAGGTCAGATTCAACAAACTGCATATACCTCTGACCATTTCCTCCGAATTTCGGCACCTTCCATTAACTGTTCGCTTCATCCACTTATACTCTTTCTCCTTAGCCAAACGCTCGAAGACGTCCTACTCGTTGTCTTCATCTCGCTGAGGAATCTTCAGCCCGCACGAGCAGCAGGCCTGTAAATCTTCCTGCAAGCCAAGGTGGACGAAAGAGCTGTTGCTAGAAGTAATCAAGGACGAATTCAATGCCGCGACGTTGACAACTTACGCAGGTCATCGGCGGAAGAGAGGTCATCAGTGCCACAAAAACAACACATCTAACCCGCCCTGACCGTTGGGGAGTTCCGCCGACCTGCTTGCGTGATTACAGTCCTCGAGGCATGCGCATCCAAGGGATTACCGTGGATCTCCATGCGCTGCGCGGAATCCCGCTCCAAGCAGAAAGAAAACATACCACTAGCGCCACAATAAAAGCAGACGTCAATCCCAGGAGGGACAGCTTTGCCAAGGCGGTCATCTAATTTATCGACCCTGTCAGCCAGTTCAAGTCGTCCGCGCCGCCAAACATCTCCGAAGAAAAGCTACACTAGGGCTTTGGCTACTTCATGGACAATTGAAAGGGGATGTACGAGAGTCTCGCATGCTTGATCACCTCAGCCCACGACGAAGAGTGAGCACACAGACTTTCAACTTATAGACACGAAACAAGCGCAGACTCTACAGAACCGAAAAACGACGTGGAGTTGCGCTCATGCTCCAGGAGGCCATTGACCCTCCGCCTACGCAACGACCTGGCCGGCAGGCGCTGTCTCCACTCGGAAGCCGAAACCTGATCCCCGCGATAGAAGAAAACGAGTACATTCATGTAGACTTGGGTACGCTTGTCTTCAAAGACAACATCATTCACTTGCTAACAAGGTTTCATACACATCAGTGCGAAGAGACCTATGACTATAGTTGCGCTGTCTCGAATCTGAACGAGCCTGCGTCAAAGCTCTCGTCATTGGAAGAATGGAAGTATAACGCGGCAGAACATGTCTGCTGGTGTATTGTCATCCTGTTTTTTGTTCGCAGGTGGTTGAGATTGGAACCTTCGCATTCGGTCTTCATTTTGCAGGCGCAGAGCCACCTGTGTGCCAAAGTGACCCAAGTTGTAACGGACGTTGTCGTGTCCTCATACATCAAGTTCGAAAACAGCAAAAGTGTGCTAATGGGGCCTGGGTTTTCTTACCAGGACCAAACTCACATGCGGCAATTTACTCTTGACCCCCGCGAACGCCTTCGCCTTCATACGCTGTGCATTTGGTCGCGACCTACTTGGGTAGCAACAACCTTCCCGATCCTCTCCGCCTCGCCGGCCACGTCGGCCTACACCAACAATCACGAGAGACGGAACCTCGAAAGCTGCTCAGCAGGACCATAGTAACATGTCCCGCCTGAAGATCGATATTGCGGCCCATTCCAGCCATAATACGAGAATACCGACCACATGTTAATTTGAGTGTCCTCGTGGGAGAAGGATCAGCTTAGGGGTCACTCGGCGTCTCGGGGGCATCATGATGACAGCCGTTAGATTTTCTTGCTGGCTTATGGATAATCTGTTCTCGGTATCGTCGGGCAGATGCAAAGTTACTTTGCTTGCAGGTGACGCGGCTCGAGGTGATGAAATTATGCGATGGAATTGGGCGACCTGTGCCACAGACTGGGTTCAGTGCTCGCCGGGTTCCTCGTTTTCAGATCCTGACTCTCGGCCTCAATGGCTGGGAAGCATCGAACTCCTCACTTGTATCTCATACCAGTAGCATTGGAGCATAAGGCCGTCTGAGTCCTCTGTCAGCCCCAGACGGGGCACCCAGCATGGCGGGCCCATCGTGACGGCAGGCTCTGTCGAAGGCCGGAAACTTGACCCGTTAGATTTATCTTTGGTCCAGGTTGAGTAGTTCATACCATAAGGACTCAAACCTGTCGCGAACAAACTTTTTCGTATACGATGGAGACATGGTCATTGTTGTGAGCGACCGGGTCATGCGAATTTTTGGACTCGTTGTATCCGAAAAAGCGCTGATGTGTTCCTTGCCGCGGGAACGGTGATACTTGCCATTGGCCAAGCGCGTGCCAGTTTAAGCCTTGAATCAATCCATAGGGGGAACATCGCGGTGTAAATCCAGCAACAGCGACGGCAAGCCATCATCTCGCCGAGTATCCTTCTGTGACGAGGCACCGAAGCGTCAAAATGCCTTGTAAGCGCGACGTGGGGCGCCTTAGCGACGCCATGCGTGGCAAAGAGCGGCTATGGAAGCCACGTATCACCCGCGACACCTCTCGAGCCAGTTTGAACAGAAGCAGCAAGCCAACCTCTGCAAGCCCAACTAGGTACGTGTCTCCGTGGCTTCCAGAGTAACAAAATTCTCACGACGGTTGAAAATCCCCACACTACCTAGGGTAGAAGAAATCAGACACGGTTTACCAGCAGAAAGAATCGCTCCCCGTACTGGCAGGCGAGCTCAGAGCTTTCCGGAAACGATTCCGTCCTGTATCGATAGCCAAGGACCTCAGGTCTGGCTTAAATCTCAGTCTCAGCAACGCCTTCGCGACCCCGGAGGCCACCTACTGTGCGCATCACCGCAAGGCATGGGCTTTCTGGGGATGGAGCATGCACCCATACCCGTCGAAACGGGGTCCCGAAATGGGAATGCTGTCGCCGCGCAGTGGTCTTGGGGAGTGCAGGTCGAGAAAGCGCCCAGACTATGCCAACATGATGCACCTTGGAGAATTTCATTGCCTACACGGACTCCAAATACCGAGCCAATGCCATTTCACGTGAACGTTGGAAATGCAATGGTGCTTCACAGCCAAAACCAGCAAAACCGTCCCGCTTTCAGTGTGGGGACGGGAGTGGAGGAGTGCAGTGGACGAGGTACGTACCTTACAGGGCACGTATCCACTAATGACAAAAAAGTCGATGTTTTTGCCCCTGTATTTCATCGAATTTTTTGCAGCTGCCCCACCACCCAAAAGACACACGACTTCTTCACGGGCATTCTTACTTCCCGACCTTGCCCGTGGTACCGAATCGTCCAGCGCAGCAACTTCAGAGACAGACGATGCAGACGAAAGGCGGTCTTGTCCCAAATTCTCAAAGTGATGTGGCGGGGATTCTCAAGTAACGTCAACTGTTCCATTATCTATCCGACACATCGGTCTAGTGCGACTTGGTGAGTGCCAATGTAATCCAATTCAACCGCAAGAACACAACCTCGGAGAAAATGCAGAGAAGAACATCCATCACACACTCCAACGACGTCGTCGTAATCAAAGAGCACCCGCACCGCTGCACCGCATGCCTTCATCACGTTGTTCTTTCAGTAGATACGACACGTCACACGACATCCTCGGTCCTGCGCGCGCTGCTTCCGGGGCAACGCATCTCCGCGTACGTCTTCGTAGCGATACAATGATACCCGGTCCTGTCATATCCGTCGTCACTTAAAGACGACGTATACAGGGGGAGCAGCTCAGGCAACACACAGCCACAGGACAACCCGGAGCTCCTTTCCGTGAACAGCTTCGCCTTCAACTTAGACCATCAGGGTTCCTCTTCGCACAGTCCAGGTGCATATACCAGGCAGGTTGGGAAGATACGACACAAGTATCCCGATCTGTGCTTAAAGGACGTGAACAACGGGCCTCGTGGACGGGATAGCGGGTGACTATCCAGCATGGAGAACATGCGCCATTGTAGATTGTCGCCGCCGTAGGGCGGCTTCTGCTAGCCCTGACGAGGCGCTCATAGGCGTTCTTCCGCTCGGGCAGGCGTGGACTAGCGACAGCTAGGGTGGCCACGTCGGCGTCGTGACCTAGGGGACGGTCTTTAACAAGATCTTCTACAACGGAGAGTTCTGCGACAAACCCCGACACCAACTGGCCCATTCCCGGTTAAGAGGGCGGGAGAGTACTGCTAGGGGCTGCGGGCAGCGGGTCTGGCGAGGCTAGAGCATGTCGGCGGGCTTAATTAGAACCAGGCAATCGATTAGACGAACGGAGCGATTAGAGACGAACGGAGCGATTGGAGACGAACGGAGCGATTGGAGACGAACGGAGCGATTAGAGACGAACAAAGCGATTGGGGATAAATGAAGAAGGCCTGGGAAAGATAGACGTTAGCCAAAAGCTGCGATGACTTAGGATAAAGAGTGTTCCAGTCCAGCCACCACATAAATGCTGACAAAGGTTCATAGGCGAATAGTAGGCGTCATCGGAGCCTAGGCTGGATGGGCAGACGGATTGAGAGCTCGACTCAGTTGCCGGCGCCTCTGTCTCTGAGTCTTCGAGACAGCTCAAGCATATGTCGGCTCTGTATAGTGTCGACAATTCGCATACTGCCGTGGCAGTCGCGGGCGCAGGTGCTTGCTTTTCTGGGAGTCTCTGATGCCGTCTATGTCGTGATGTGGGCGTGTTGCTCGTGGACGAATGGCAGGGCAGTTAGTTAGAGGATACCGAGCCTTAGGAGGTGCAGGCGCTTGGGGCAGTTGACCGATCGGGGTAAATGACGTTATTTAGCGGTCGGCGGGGGCAAAGTCAGGCCGGAAAATAGTCCATGCCTGGTCACGTGTGCGCGGCCGGCTCCCAGATGGTTGAAGTCATCGCAACACCAGGTGTGGAGGCACCGGATCGTAGGCAATGGTGGTGTGTATTGGCTAGGTTCAGGTGGCACAGCGAGGCAGGCGTGGAGACTGGCAAAGACCCCCAGGAGGAGGTCACGTGGCCTTTCCAACAAGTGAGCTAACTCCAAGGGCCAGGAGAACCTCCGTGCCACAATAGATCTGCACTACTCAAGTGGGAGTGGGAGCTAGTATGTCACTAAAAAATCATTTATCTCGGTACCTTAGGTGACAAAGAAATGTAATAGAGGACATCGACACATTACTCGGGCAAGGTGACTTCAATAAGTGTTCTAAGACGCTAACACGCATTTTCTACACTAGAGCAGCTGTGGACCAAGGACATGCGGGTGCATCAAGACCATCTCCCGGCCACCGCGGCCCCTTCTGCCATAACCTCTAGGATCCACGCTGGGGCCGGCGACTGACGGTCAGGACCATCCCGCCAAACCCAGCTTACCCACGGTGGTAACCCCGACGTCCCGGACAATTCTTGCTGCATGTAAACATACCCTTAATCATCTAGGGCTGAATACCCCGGAATGGGTCTCGGTCTTGTCACATCCATGGCAGCCGTCGTCACGGGCACATTCACACTTGCACAAGCCACCCACACACCGCGCGCGACGAATTACCGCCTGCCTCCTGGGCAAGTAGCCTGGATATGGGCAAAGTGTCGCTCCCACAGGGCCTGGGAAGGTGAAGAATCGTGACAGTCACATCACCAGCCGCAAAGGGCGAGGGTTAAGGGGAGCTGGCGAGGGTAGATAAGGCAACTGACAGACCATCAGCGTTATCAATTTAACCACCCGCTCGCCAGCCAAGGTCAAGCAATAAGTCAGCAAGCAGTCTGTGAGTAACTGCAGGCGGGGGCACTTTGGGAGTCGTTGTACGCGGCCAGCGAGAACGTCTTTGTCGTAAATCGCCAAAGTCTGTCGATTGTTAATGCAGCAGGTGCTTACAGACGGCGGCCGAGTGTTTCGGCGCAGGGCGTAGGCTTGTAGGGTCGAAGTCGTCTTCAGCAGTGTTGTGTGATACTGTTGGTAGTGGCCGGATGAGGTTGCCGTCGTAGTGAGGACGAAGTCGTCACTTAGGCGTAAGGGAGGAAGACAGGGTTGCCACGTGGGCAGTCCACCGGCACTGCCTGGCAGGTCCACCAACCTGCCGACGCTGGACATGTATAGGGAAGCATTCGTTCAGCCGCAGCTACCGGGTACGTACCGTGACGAGCAGGATCCCCCACAGCCTCAACAAGCAAAAGAGGGTCAATATACCAACCCGGTTGGTACATTAGTCCACTTTTATCGAGGCACCCGCCACAGCTCTCTGCCAGCGGAATTGTTCCAGGCAACCGACACAGGCCTTGCCAGTTTTCCATCTTCCACCACGACTGCACCACCACATCAAGACGTAATTACGCATCGCATCGCACCACCGAATCCCGATGACAATTAATTCCACGCGAAGAGACCTCCCGGAGACGAAGCATTCAATCCAATAGAGCCCTTTCGACAATCCCGGGGCTATATTCCAGGTTCTCTTCGACGATACCCTTCTGAACGCCGTCCTCCTGACGCTGCTTTCTCAATCCGGGCGATGTGCTTCTGGACGATGCCGTCCTTAGTCTCGGTGGTGTTACTCTCCACGGTCGTCACGGTCGCAGGACCCTAGAGCACCTTGGTCTACCTTGCCATATAGCATACTCGCCGTGCACGCCGCTTTCTGGGGGGGGGGGGGGGGGGGGGGGGGGGGGGGGGGGGGGGGGGGGGGGGGGGGGGGGGGGGGGGGGGGGGGCGGGGCGGGGGGGGGGGGGGGGGGGGGGGGGG